>QJPP01001729.1:0-78302 GCA_003996215.1 Jaltomata sinuosa | reverse complement strand
AATGGAAGATTCCTTGGAGCATAGCTACGGAAGTGGACTATATCAATAGTATAAGGGGTTTTATATCAGTAAGAGTACAACACTCCCTTAGGGAGGGTAATACTCTTGCTGATTTTTTTGCTAATCTGGTTTTCTGTTTTGCAGGTGATTATCAAATAAACCAATTCCAAGATGTCCCGATTACTGGCAAAAGAATCCTAATTCTAGACAAGCAAGGATTTCCAAACATAAGAAGAATCTCCTCCTAAGGTAAAAGTGAAGTAACAAACCATACATCATCCATAAACAGGCCAATCAAAGTTTTCCAGTTTCTCTGATCATCACAGTACAAATTAAATAGGTCCTTACTAATCTGAAGTCATTTCTAGAGGTTTGATTATCCGCACCTGTGAGATTTATTGGGTGTTCTCCGATGAACAAACCGAGATTAGTAAGGTATCTACACCATTTCACTGTTGCTGCTTAGATCTGGACAAAGAGCCTTCCCAACAAAGAAGAACACCACGACATTAGAGTTACCTAATTAAGTCCCTTTTACCTCACCTAAGATGATGGTATCAACCTCTTATTAGGTTTAGCCCATCGAGATGTTGGCGAAAGGGATGAGATTAACGTAACAATCAAACGATTGGTGATGATCTAACAGGAACTGATCAGACTAAAAATCTCACCTTTGTTTCTACTTCCCACATCCCCAACTTGTATCAGCAGCTCCGTTAAACAGCAAGCGTCACACCCTTTTCACCGGTAACTTATGAGAGATTATGAATCAATTCTAAAGATGATAGATTAAGAATGGAGATTGAACTAACCTCGTCAATACGTCTGTCTTGCTGGTCGGAGATCATAGAGCTCTGATGACATGGCGGGATGAGATTGACCATGGATTGTCTCTCCTCTCTCAACCCTTCTTCTTCTTTGGTGGAATTCGACTCCTCTTCTGAGCTACCATGTGAAATTCTTTGACCTCCATGCCGCTCAACAACTCCTCCAACCTTCACGCTCATGGCAGTCCCTTGCCTTCGTCTCCGGCGGATTTCTAGGGCTCGTAGCAGGATGAGGACCACACTTTCCTAATCCTCTCTATTGTCTATTTCTTAATTTGTTTTTGTTTTGTTTTGTTGTTTAGTTCTTTTTCCTTTTTTGTTGTTTGGATCTGACCCGTTTTTTGATGGGCCTGTACTATGTGGTTTTAGCTTCTTTAATATAAGGCCACCTTGGCCGGTTTTGACTTTATAAAAAAAAATAAAAAAAGATCGAAAGTCTTAACAGTTCTAAGAACGATTCAGTTATTTAAGAGAAAATATATTTATTAAATTACTTAATTGTATATTTAGAAGTTTAATTTTAGTTATTTTTTAGGAATAAGAAGAATAAAATAATTAAATAAGAAGAGGGATGATAATAGTAAATAACATGTAAAGTAAATAAATGAACCCATTATCTAAGTGTCAAAAATCAAATGGAGTCTCACACAACTATTGTTGGTTGTTCCTCTCCCATTATAAAAAATTTCAGATACATAGCTTTCTTTCTCAGTTTCAACAAGTACACCACCGGAGTCGGAGTGCCTTTGGGAGAACCAAGAAAGAAACGCCTAGTTGTCTTCACAAAAATTTGAATTTACTCCAACTTGATCTTTAATGCATTCTCATTATTAAATCTATTGAAATATACAGTTATGATACTAATCATGAGAACGAAAATAAATAATATCTTTGTATTTGTGAAGTTCAAAGCAACTGAAAACACATTTTGTATCAATTACTATCCAAATTTCAAGGCCATGGTAATTTTCTTTCCAGAAGTTTATCTTAGAAATTCATTCTCCAATAATGTAGCAACAGTGTGAGTTTGTGATACACACGATTGACAACGTAACTAGAAGATACGGTCGTCTAAGCCTACTAGAAAATACAACGTTTTTCCTCTCAATCCACCATAATAATAGAATAATTTCCTTAAGGTTTTTCTTTTCTTGTTTCCTTAACCAGATTTAATAAACGGCAAAGTTTTTATATCTTCAAATTGAGTAATCTTTAATAAAAACAGGTTGGAGTATTAAATTCACATATTTTAGTCTTCAACGCTTGGAGTAGAAAACCACAAAGGTTTTAATCTCAAAACTAGAAAATAGATGAACATAGAAAATAAAAATATTAATTTCATAAGCTTGATGATATCCTGTGGTCCACCCAGTAAATCAGAAATATATAAGAAATAGAAAAAAAATTACTTTGAGCCCATAAGTTGCTTATGTTCCCTTAAATAATTATAACCCCTCCTTGTTGTCAAGAATTTGAGTTACTTTCTCCCAAGATAGAATGAAAAAATATGTCTATAATAGCGCCAATGCAAATTACAGAATTCCAGCGAATTCAATAAACGGTGCAGATCACATGACACTTATTTTGGTTTTAAAAATCAATGCAGAAATGAGGGGAAGAAGAAGAGTATTTTCTGTATTTCAATATTTAAAATCTAAGGTAAAACCTTTGAATTTATAGACAATGCAAGAGCGAGATGGAGTGGTGCAATTCAAAAAGTACCTTTTTTGTGCAATTCAAAAGGTGTCTTTTCTCATTTTTATTTATATATTAAAAATCTGAACAGATACCACTAAATTGTAATTGCATATATCATTCTTGATGACATTTAGATGATAATTTTTTTGTGCTTATATATATAAGTGGAAAAAATTTCTATTAGGATGATGGTTGGTGACTTGAAAAACATAATTTAGCTACATTTCGCTTCATATTTTATGTTTTTTTATGTGTTTAAGTTCATTTCATTCACTTTACATTTAATATTAAGGGAAAAGCACACAAAATTCTCCATCAACCCAAACAATTTACACCCAAATGCCCCACCCTATACTAACTTGAATAACGTCCAAGCGGCATAAATTATTTACCCGTAATACCCCAAAAGTGCTCTACATTACTTTTTCACTTTAAATAACGGCGCCGACCTTTTAATTTCAATTCTTAAATTGCGGCGCTTTCATTTCTTTTTCAATTACTGTTCTTTTCTCCTTTTTCTCAATAGCTTTATACTTCTCCTTTCTTTTTGTTTGTTTCTTCTTTTTTTGTCTTTTTCTTTAAATAAATTAAAATACACAAATAAAAATATTAACTAACTACTTTTATATTAATAAAAATAAATAATTAAATAACTAAACTACAATAAAAAAAAAAATACTAAAGTCCACTAGCTTGTTTATTAAAATTTAAAGTAATGAAATATATATATAAATTTTGCTTTTGCAAATTTAAACAAAACATATACTCCCTTTGTTTCAATTTGTTTGTCATATTTTGACTTGGCACAGAATTTAAGAAAGTAAAAATAAATAAATTAAATCTTGTGGTCTATTAAAGAATTGAAGTATACATTAATGATACCATGTCAGAATATAAAGATACAGTGATGGTATCATGGAGGTCAAACATCAATGATACCACGGCGGTATATAAATATACTGTAATGGTATCATTGAGATTTTCTCCTGAAGTAAACTTCAATGATACCATGATAGTATATGAATATATTGTGATGGTATCATGAAGGATGGAGAAGTGTCTTATTGAAGGACTGAAGTAATCCTCCACGATACCATGTCAGTATATAAATATACTATGATAATATCATTAAGGAATGAAGCAAAATCTAAATGATACCATGACTATATATAAATATACTATGATGGTATATTAATCAGTATCTCATTTAAAAAATGAAGCATTACTCCATGATATCATGCCAGAATATAAATATACTGTGATGGTATCATGGATGACTGATGATTGTCTCATTGAAGGATTGAAGTAATACTTCATAATACCATGATAGTATATAAATATACTGTAATGATATCATAGTATATTGTGAAGTGTCTCATTAAAGGGCTGAAGCAGTCTTCCATGATACCGTGCCAATATATAGATATACTATGATTGTATCAAAGACGATTAAGGAGTGACTTATTGAAGGATGATATCATGTTAGTTTATAGATATACTGTGATGGTATCATGGAGGACTGGTAAGTATGTCATTGAAGGACTAAAGCAACCATCCATGATATCATGATAGTATATGAATATATTGTGATGGTATCATGAAGGATGGAGAAGTGTTTTATTGAAGGACTGAAGTAATCATCCACGATACCATGTTAGTATATAAATATACTATGATAATATTATTAAGGAATGAAGTAAAATCTAAATGATACCATGACAATATATAGATCTACTATGGGGGTATATTAATCAGTGTCTCATTGAAGAAATGAAGCATTACTCCATGATACCATGCCAGAATATAGATATATTGTGATGGTATCATGGATGACTGATGATTGTCTCATTGAAGGACTAAAGTAATACTTCATAATACCATGACAGTATATAAATATAATGTAATGATATCATGGTATATTGTGGAGTGTCTCATTAAAGGACTGAAACAATCCTCCATGGTACCGTGTCAATATATAGATATACTATGATGGTATCAAAGACGATCAAGGAATGACATATTGAAGAATGATACCATGTTAGTTTATAGATATACTGTGATGGTATCATGAAAGACTGGTGAGTATGTCATTGAAGGACTGAAGCAACCATCCGTGATACCATGTCAGTATATAGATATATTGTGATGGTATTATGAAGGACTGGAGAGTGTCAAGGACTGAAGCATACCTTAATGAAAAAAGAGCAAAAAAGTGAATGAAATTAAATTATGGAAAAAAATAAAAGAAAAAAGAATTAAATAAAATGAAAAAAAATAAAATGAAAAAAAATAATTAAAAGAAAGGAGTCAAAATTGAGTATGAAATTAGATGATGGTGAAAAAATATAAAAATATTATGATTTGAAAAAAAAAAAGAATAAAAACGAATGGGAAAAAATAAAGAAATTTACGAGGAAACAAAGGAGAAAGAAAGAATAAAAAGAAAGAAAAGGAGTAGATAAAATAAGAAAATAAATGAAAGAAATATTTAATACTTTCCTCTTAATCATTTCTTATTTATTTATTATTTTTTTAAAAAGTTTAGTCTTATATGATACCGATAGCGTATATCGTATACCGACAAGGTATCACATAAGGAGGGCATTTTCTGTAATTAGTTAGAGGGATATTTGCTGTAAGAGGGTATTTAGCTGTAAATATTTTGCTCCTATGGGGCAACCATGTACTTTTCCCTAATATTTACTCCCTCTGTTTCAATTTGTTTGACCTATTTTGACTTGGCAAGAGTTTAAGAAAAGAAAGAAAACTTTTGAAACTTGTGGTCTTAAATTAAAGATATGTCAAATGTATTAAAATATCATTTAATCTTGTGGTCTTGAATATGTCATGTGAAAAGTTGTAATTGAAAAGTTTCTAAAAAAGGATAGAGACATTTTTTTTGAAACGGACTAAAAAAGAAAGTAGGTCAAACAAACTGAAACGAAGGGAGTATATTTTTTTGTTTGTGTAGGAGGTGATATGATGAAAAGATGATGATTCGATGCAAAATGAGATAAAGTTGACTTTGATATCTAAGTAGAAGCGAATACCAAATATTCAAATCGAGTTAAGAACCCAAGGGCCAAGTACGCGGAAAAAGAAATTGAAAAAAAAATGTCGTAGAAATATGTTGGTGCGAGGTGCTACCCGAGTGCGTCACACCTATTCAAATTTTTAGAAAACATGAAAATTCTCACTCTTTGAAGTTTTGACTTGGTGCCCAGTGCGACCCACTACCCTTGCAGCACAGTGCACACCAATCCATTGTTTGATCAATTCAGGTCAGTTTTAAATTAGATGAAATATTTTAATTCAAGACTAATTCTATTATTATAAATACATAGACACATTTTAATGAGACATTCGTATATATGCTAGAGAGGGCAACATCACAGGGAGAGCTAGAGATTGTGGAGCAGAGATGCGCACAATTTATTATTTCTTTCTTCGATGCTTAAAGTTGAATGATTATAAATTATGTATCAGCCATGAGCATGTTCGATTAGTTTTTGTTATTATTATTTTAGGGTTACGGGATTATCACCAATTTCTATTAGTTTAATTGATTTACACTACTAAAATAAACAAAAATAGAAATTAATGCCGAACAATTTTTGTAGCTAAGAAACAAATTTGTCACTAATTAAAATTAGCAATGGATTAGTAATGAATTATCATAATATTCTATTAACTATGAGTAATTTATCGATAAATTAACAATAAAATTTATAGCTAATTTTAATTCTTTGTAGTGTTACTTATTTTATCCCATGCTTAATTATTCAATTGGTTATCAACAAATCAAGGTCTACGCGCGAGAGAGGACATAAATTGTATTATAAGATAAAATATGGGTTGTTTTTAAATTGGGATACTCTAGGAATGGATTTACAACTAGTATAGAAATATACCTACTCATCTTGCTTAGTCAAATGTAGGAGATGTAAATGTGTTCTTATTACTTGTGATGCCCATAGGAATATAGGTATTACAGTAGTTTGAATAGGCGATGACATATCAGGAAGAGCCCACTAGCAATATCAATCTTGTGATTAGTAAATCAGATTCTCAAAAATATAGCTAACTTAAATGGACACTCAATTGGATTGGAAACATCTGTCTGTAACTCGGAAAGATTTATCTCATCTGAATATCTCAACAATATATTAGTTTAGTTTATGATTTATGTTTTAGATAGTTACAATTTACAACTCTTGATAAATTCTTGGATAACTACAAATGTTTAATCTGATTCGAAAAGTTAATTGAGAAAATTCTCATGAAAATGATATTTTTCTTATTATTTTATTACTTATATCAATCACATATACTTGCATAAAAGTAGACACAACATGATAATTATTCGAATGGTACACAAAATATTTCATTTAGCGATTTATTTTGTGATCTTCTTAACAAATGTTATACGCCCCCTTTTATAGGTTGGGCGCTTGAGCACATGTTTTTCATATCGATTAAGGCTTTTCTTCCATATTTGAGTTGTATATTTCATTTTTAGTTGCTCATGATTTGTGATACCAGTTTTTGGGGTTGTAGAGTTTAGCTTCGCATTGTATTAACTTGGAAGATGCTTCACTAAAGTTATTTGTTGTTCTTTATTTTCACTATATTGTCTCAATTTCGTGGTTACTTTCAAATTGATTTGCCTATCGGATGGGGTAGGTGTTATCACAGTCTAAACGAAATTTTTGGGTCCTACAAATCCCAAGAAAACATTTTTTGTCATTTGGTTTTGGAAATATTAAGGATGTTCTTTGTTAGGGGTCGTTTTGTACATGAGCTAAGGTGAGATATTTTGGGATTGAGTTTAGAATTAGATTATATTTTGTTCGGTTGACTGTATAAATTTATCCCGCAATAAATTTATACTGACAACCAAACATAATATAAATCTAATCCCATGATCGTTTATCCTGCAATAAATTTATACTGACAACCAAGCACATTATAAATCTAATCTCAAACTTAATCATGGGATATTTCATTTTATCTCATCCAACTTGAGATTTTTTTTTTCACCTCTTAAGTGAGATAAATTAGTCAAAAAGTTTATAATCTCAAAGTAATTTAATCTGTATACTCTACGGCCCCTTAATAATCCACCTATTTGAGGGATGCACTTAAATAGTTTTTAGAACATAATAGAAATTATCTGTTAGAAACTCTTACAGAACAGCACTCAAGAATCTTGGAGATTTTTCTTTGTTTTTTTTGCTGAAAAGGAATCTTGGAGTTAATTTTGTCTATAGTTATTGATTCTCTAAACTTTACTCGTCATAATGACATAGTAATAAAATTATATTTTATTACATTAAAGCAATTTAATTTTATCCGCAAAACCCAAAGTTTTATGACATTACTACTACAGTTGATAAATTTTAATTGCTTTAATATAAAAAAGAATAGTTTTATGACTAGATTATTATAGTGAATAAAATTTAATAATTTTATGACACGTTCAACTACTCGGATCGTGCAGACACCTACTCTAATCCATCTAGATAGGAGAATCCTAACCACCCACTAAAATAGGCATGCGGAAGTCACTAATAAACCATAAAAATTGCCTTTAAAAATCAGAACCAGTTGCAAAACCTTGAAAATAATGAAAACTTTAGACAACTGAAACCCTTCCTAATGAACTAGTCTAAACAGGTACAAGAGCTACTAAGAGGGAGTACAATTCAAGGCACAACTTTTACTGTAGGAACAATAACAGAAGCCACTGGAAATGTTTACCGCGTCAAGCCTGAAACATCTACTATCCTGCAACCAGATTATACCCTAAAAATGGTATAACAAGAGTAGTATCAGTACAAACAATACATACTGGTAAGCATCATCGGTCGACCCCAATCAAATTACATAACATCACATAAATATCCAGAAGAGAATATACAGATTGAGAGTTGTTTAGTCAGAAGTCTTTTATTAAACAGTTCCTTAATACCTTGACATACTACCAGTCTTATCATAAGAAGGAAAAACCTTCCTTGTTATCAGCCGAACCTCATTACATGATTACCCGTGAATTCTACGCATCCAACCCCCCCTCCCCCCAAGATTCCTTACTCTTGACTAAGACTGCTCACCGGACCGAAACAGACCAGTACCGGATCGGACCGGTATGATCAGCACCAGAATGGTAACCGATACAACCGGTATGAAATCCGGATTCCATCCCATTCCGGTGCAAATCGGATTGGACCGGTACCAGACCGGTACGGTACCGAAATGGGCCGGACCGGTTTACCGGAATGGCTTATTTTTTTATTTCTTTTAAATTTTTAAATTTTGAATTACATTTTGAATTTCAAACTTAATTTTCAAGTGATAACTTATAACTTAAAAGTTTTTATAACTTATAACTTAAAAGTTATTTAAGTTTTAAAATTTTATAACTTATATATATAATTATATTTGAAGTTTATTAGTTTGTTAAAGTTTTTATTTTTTTTAAGTTTTTTAATTTATAAGTTATAAGTTTTATTAAGTTTATAGTTTATATATATTTTTTAAGTTATATATTTGAAGTGTTTTAGTTTGTTTAAAGTTTTTTATTTTTTTAAGTTTTCAATTTATAAGTTTATGTTTTAAAAACTACTAATAAAAGTATAAAACTATAAAAATATAAAACAATGATAAGAAAGATAGGCAATGAATAAAAGTATAAAACAACGATAAAAATTAAAAAATAATTTAATTTATTCAAAATTTCAAACTAATATTACAATTTACAACTATTAGTAAAGCGCCTAATTTACGCAGCCACCTTCTAGGAAGGGTTCTGTTTCAACTAAGCCTCGAATGTAGTACTAATAGTTGTATAGATTTATAAATTTATCTTCTAAACTTTGTAAAGTTTCAGCTTCTTCAACCTCAATTCCTGGTAAAGCTTCTTGACGATCTTCAAGTTCATCGCCATCATCACTATCAAATCCAATGAGGTTATCTATGGCTTGTTCTGCTACTTTTTGCAACTTTGGTCTTCCAACGTTTTTTCGCTCGGCGTTGATCCAATCTCTAAACAACACCGATACCTCCAAACTGTCTTCTGCTAAGGAATATCTATGGTCTCCAATTTGAAATCTTGCCATACTGAAAGCTTGCTCCGAAGCAACTGATGATCCTTGAATAACTAGCACGTCTCTCACCATCTTGCTAAGTTTTGAAAAGTGTTCTTCACGAGATTTCCACCAATCCAATAGCTGTGGTATGCCATCCGTAGTTGGAATATTATCAGCACCCTGTTCAAGATATTTAGAAAAGTCACACTTATTAGAAAAATCAAGATCAAATTGTGATTTTGATTTACCATGGACACCTGATCTCGAGGTAGAACTTTGAGGGACATGATCAAGATTTTCTAAGGTCATAGGATATTTGTCATACATTTTCTTAGCATAAATTTTAATACTATTTTGACATGTTATTAAATCCGATGTTTCTTCTGGTAAAATATTTAAATTAGTATAAATTTCTCTAACTAAAGCTTTTGCACCATGTTCTTTATATTCCGAGTTAAAAAGAATTACAGTTAAATAAATTTGGGGAATAAGAAAAAAATATTTTTTTAATTTTTTAATCATAGCTTCAATAGAATCACTAAAATATGAATTTTATTTATAGATAGCAAAAAGGCATGAAATATTTCAAATATGTATTAAAATTTCACTAATAGTAGGATAATATGTTCCAAAAAAAAAATTGGTAGCATCAAAAAATAATTTTAAAAAGAGTTTAAGTGCATCTACTTTATCCCAATCACTGTCCGCAAGTTTATCATCAGGATAAGCATTATGACTATTAAACATCATAGTAATAAGATTTTTATACTTATAAGCAACTTCAAGCATTTCATAAAAAGAATTTCATCTAGTTTTAACATGCTTTGGAACTTTTCTAAATGGAACATCACACAATTTACAAAAATCTTTATATTGTTGAATTCTGCTACTATTATTATTCATATGAAAAATCCAAAAAATTGCATTTTCAACTTTATCAATACAACTATCAAATACCCTAATACCATCTTTTACAACTAAATTTAATATATGTGTACCACATTTGATATGAAAAACATATTTAATAATTAGACAAAGTCTAGTTTCTAGCATACCCATAGCATTTAAATTAGCAAAAACATTATCTAGAGTAATACTAATAACTTTACTACTGATAAAAATGTTGTAAATTTTTTAATTCAGTTGTAGCAATATAAGAACCAGTTTTTTTGTGTTCACAAATTTTATAAGCGATAATTCTTTTTTGCATTATCCATTTATAATCAATCCAATGTGCAGTAACAGTTAAATAGTCAAATTTATTAGGACTACGACTCATATCAGTGGTAATAGAAGCTCTACAATCCATCATATAAAAATATTTACGAAGATATTGCATATATTTTTCATAAAATTCAAAAATCTCTCTTTTTACCATGCTTTTTATAATACCTTCAAAATTGGGATAAAATATATCCCGAATATATCTTATAAAACCATCATATTCTCCAAAATTAAAAGGCAAACCACAAACAACAACCATTTTAGTAAAATTTTCACGAACACGGTCTCTATTATAGGGTCGTTGTGAAATATGACCAGCAGGGTTTGAAGGATTTAGTGAAGTTTGAATCATGTTTGACCCGCCAACAGAGGGTCCAACGCTAGAGCCAGCAGTTTCACCTAGAGTAGCTAAATATGTTTGCCACTCTCGGATGTTTCCTACTCAAATGGGTTTTTAATCCCTCAGTCGAACCTCCACTAGCACCAGATACATATTTCCAAGTTTGTTTACAAAGACGACACGTAGACACAGTTTTTCCTTAATTTAAAAAACAAAAATATCACACAACTGATTTTAAAGGACGTTGTGATTTGGTCTTACCCCTCACCGGAGCAATAGGGGGAAGATCATCTCCAACTTGAGGATTATCCTGAGTTGGAGCTTCGGGAATAGTGGGGGCGGGGGAAAAATGGGACTAGTCGGTGTATCAGTTTCCTCTAAATCATCATTCTCATGCAATTCTACTTCTTCATCTAATTCATCTTCATAATCATTATACATTCTTTCAAAAGCTTCGTTGGGAATAGGGTCATCCGTAGTAAATTAAAAATTAGTTTCATTAACATGCGTAAATTCATTCGTATTAAATATAATTTGAGGAACAACAGGGCAGCGAGAAGAACTAAAGAACCAGTAATTTTTTACCATGCACATAATTTTTTACTTTTGAAACAATACCTTTTTTATCAATTTTTTCTTTAAATGGATCCATAATATAATAAAATATAAAATTAGCAAATTAAAATAAAAAAATCACAAGTTCACAAATCAAAAATTCACAAATCACAACTAATAAACAAGAATAAAAATTAAAAGACTAAAGAGTGGAACGAATGTACCAAACGTTTACCGTAAAAATAGACGATTATAACCAAAATTTGAAGAAGATTGCTCCTCCAAAATTTACCAAATTATACTTCACTTGAAAAATAATAACAATAATTATAGAATTTGTAAATATTAAGAGATGAAAATTGAGAGAGAATGAGAGTTGACAACAACAACAACAACAACATACCCAGTGTATTCCCACAGCGTGGGGTCTGGGGAGGGTAGAGTGTACGCAGTCCATACCACTACCTCAGAGGTGAGGTAGAGAGGCTGTTTCCGATAGACCCCCGGCTCAAGACAAAACAGTCTAAAAATAGGCTAAAAAAAAAACGTAACAATAATACAGGATAAAAATACAAATAAAAGCACAAGATAAAACTACAAGAGACGATACGAAGAGAGAATGAGAGTTGAATGGATGAATAAAAATTTAAAGGGGGGGGTATTTATGTCACGCCCCAAACCATGGGAGGCATGACCGACACCCGGAGCCCCAAAAGGCCGAGGGTGTCAAAATAGAGTGTATCTCTATTGAACCTGTTGGGGGTCTGAGACCGACAAGGTCTCTAAGAATAGCAATTTGAAACACTAAAAGCTCAATAGTAGTTAAGCAACTCAAGGCCGACAAGGCTATTATCATAGTAGATAGCTAATAACAAGGCCGACAAGGCCATACCCAACACTAATATACATATAAACGTCTACAAGCCTCTAGGAATAAGTAAAATATCTCATATCTAGGACAGGGCCCTGGACTACCCATAAGTTGTACATATACATAACCTGGTCAAAATATAAGCTAGACCTCTGACTCGTCAGCTCCAGGAAGAATGGAGCTTACCAAAATGGCTGAACTCTGCAACTCCTACTGAAGAGATCTGTCTGGGTATCTGTCTAGACCTGCAGGCATGTATGCAGCGCCCCCAGGCAATAGGGACGTCAGTACGACAATAATGTACTGGCATGTAAGGTAGAAACATAAAAGCAAGTCGCAAGTAGTAAATCCGAACAAGATAAAATATGAAACTTGTAAACTGTAATTGGTAAGACTCATTAAGCTCTTTCGCCTTTATTCTTTTTAGAACACAATACATGCATTAACACACGCTGCAACTCACTCTTTATAACCCACACTGAACCACAATAGCGCCTCGGCGCACCCTATATTTAATAGCCTCAATATGGCAGTAGCGCCTCGGCGCACACTATGTATATAATGGCCTCAATATGGCAGTAGCACCTCGGCGCACACTATGTGTATAATAGCCTCAATATGGCAGTAGCACCTCGGTGCACACATGTATATAATAGCCTCAATATGGCAGTAGCACCTTGGTGCACACTAACACGCAAACCACGCATAATAAGTGTATTACTAGATTGACCTTCAAAGCTATTCTTGTTATTTATGAAGGTTCATTTAGATAACTTCTTTAGCCTTGGCTTACTAGGTGTTGGACTCAACATACCAAACACATATAAATGGGGATTTGACTTTCTAACTTTCCTTGTATACTTTCTAAAGCTTGATTAGAGATCACAATATAAAGAAGAAACTTGACAAAAGGATAACTTACATTTCATGCAAAAAGAATCGGATTTTTATAAGAAGGCGACTTGAATCACCATAATGTATAAATTAGTTCCTTAAGAGTTGTTGAGTTACCAAATCAGCTCTCTTACAACAAAATACTCAAATTCCTTCTTTCAGAGATTTAGAGTTCTATTTCTAGATTCATGCCGATAAAGAATAAAGAAGCCTTAACATACCTCGTTCCTTCCGAAGATTGCGCTTACCATAACTTGGACTTTCCCTTATTAAGTTAATCTACAACACAAGGGTATAATGAAGCTAATATTAGCTCTTAAACCTGCTGCAACATTCCCAAAACAGTAGCTAAACATTTCCCGGGCAGATTTACGTATTTTGCATTAATTAAAGGTGTATCGTCACACCTTTCTCCCCTTATCCAATACACATCACACACACACCAACCTACTACCTCTAATAATACAAACACATCAAACATCCCCTACACAACTCACCATGCCGAAATACAATAGCAACACATTGAACCCACGGCTTCCGATCGCCGTCCCGTGAGTTCTTAACAACAATTCAACAACAATTTTCCATCCGAACTTCAATCCAAAAATATTATTATGGGCAGAGTACTTACCACACTTGAAGGTGTGTTTTTATCCTCTTTTTATTGATGCTTTAAAAGCTTAAGTACCCCCTTAAGCTTCAATTAATCTTGGTCTTCTTAGAACCCTAAAGGGAGAGAAGGGCTGCCAAAAGGAAATGAGATAAGAGAGAATTTTTCCAGCTTTTTGTGATCAATAGTTTGTCAACAAAAGGTCTGTATAAAGGGACCTTTTTGGCCGACTTTTTTTAGTATCTTTGGGCCAAAATGGGTCAAGAAACTTGGGCCAAAATTACCCTTTGCTTGGGCCTCAAAAGGGTTAAGTTTTGGGGCTGATTTTGGGCTTCTCTTGGGTCAAAAATGTGGTCAATATTGGTGGCTAACTTTTGTAGTTGTTTGGGCCAGATTTGGTTGTGCTTTGATGGGCCAACTTTAAGCTTCAGTTGGGCTACCATTAGGTCTAATAATCCATGGTGTTGCTGCCCGTAATCGGCCCTCGGAACTTAGTTCGTTAGCGTAGGTAGGTGATGCACCTACTTGTCACCTAAGAGCTTAGATAAGTCGAGCAAGTACCTCACTTGTTTTATATCATTTTCAAAACCCTCATCCTTATAATTTAACTTAACACTTATATACATTTGACCATTTAAAATTCTAGGCCAAAGTACCCTTCATAATATTGAGCTCAAATACCTTCGTCGATATTTACTTAGTCACATAGGTTTTGAAAGGTACGGGGTGTTACATCCTCCCCCCCTTAGAATCATTCGTCCTCGAATGAGGGTAATGCATATAGAGCTCTAGTCCCTTAGGATTTTTTTGAAATTTTGGCAGAGTTTCCTTTATAATTGGGACTATCCAAAAACCTGAAACTCAGCAAAAGTCCAGCACGATGCCTCACAGGGCGATACAACTATATACAATTAAATGTAATCATTTTTACATGTTCAAACCTGATCATATTTGCATAGTAGGAAGAGTATGAAGAATATAAGAATATGACTTACCTATGTACTATCTTCAAGTCATAAATAACTGGGGATGTTTTTCCCTCATTTCTTCCTCGGCTTCCCACGTCATTTCTTCAATATTATTATTTCTCCACAACACCTTTACTGAGGCTACTTCTTTGGTTCTGAGCTTCCTAACTTGACGATCTAGGATAGAAATTGGTACTTCCTTATAGGATAAGTCTTCAGAAATTTGAACATCTTTAATAGGCATAATACGTGAAGGATCTCCTATGCACCTTCGTAGCATCGATACATGAAATACAGGATGGACTGTCTCCAATTCTGTGGGTAAATCTAGCTCATATGCCACTTTTCCTACCCTCCGAATGATCCTGTATGGTCCAATATATCTTGGACTAAGCTTTCCTTTTTTACCAAATCGCATAACGCCTTTCATGGGCGAAACCTTTAGGAAAACCCAATCACTAATATTAAATTCCAAATCCCGATGTCGCACATCTGCATATGATTTCTGCCTACTCTGGGCTGTTAGTAATCTTTCTCGGATTAGCTTCACCTTCTCCATTGCTTGATTAACTAGGTCTGGCCCTAATAATCCTGCTTCTCCAATTTCAAACCATCCAATTGGTGATCTACACTTTCGCCCGTATAAAGCCTCATAAGGAGCCATTTGAATGCTTGCATGGAAGCTATCATTATAAGCAAACTCAATTAGTGGCAAATGTCATCCCAACTCCCTTTAAAATCTAGTACACAAGCTCGTAGCATATCTTCGAGTGTTTGAATAGTGCGTTCAGCTTGTCCATCTGTCTGTGGATGAAAAGTTGTATAGTGCGTTCAGCTTGTCCATCTGTCTGTGGATGAAAAGTTGTACTGAGACTTATTTGAGTACCTAAGCCTCTCTGGAAAGACCTCTAGAAATTTGCTGTAAACTGAGCACCCCTATCTGAAATGATGGAAATTGGGACACCATGAAGTCGAACTATTTCACTAATATACAACTTGGCATGATCTTCAGCAGTATAAGTTGTCCTGACTGGCAAAAAGTGAGCTGATTTTGTAAGTCTATCTACAATCACCCATATGGAATCATACTTCCGATAAGTACGGGGTAAGCCTGTAATAAAGTCCATGTTGATCACCTCCCATTTCCAGGTAGGTATCACTTTACTTTGAGTTAGACCTCCGGGTCTCTGGTGTTCAATTTTTATCTGTTGACAATTCGGGCATTGGGCTACAAACTCTGCAATATTTCTCTTCATATTATTCCACCAATAAATCTGTCGAAGATCATGATACATCTTCGTCGCTCCTGGATGGATTGAATAGCGGGAATAGTGAACTTCTGCCAAAATTTTCTCCCGAATCTCCCCGACATTAGGTACACATAGACGACCTTGATATCTCAGAACCCCATCTTCCTTAAACTCTATTAGTGGTCGCTTCTGTTGTGGAATTTCCTCCCTCAATCTTACTAATTCTGGATTATCATATTGTCTTTTCTTTACCTCTGTCATAAGTGAGGATTCCGATGTGCTTTGAATAACAACTCCCCCATTACCTTGGTCTAGTAGTCGAACCTGCAAATTAGCTAACTGGTGTAGTTCTCTCGTCATCTCAATCTTTCTATTTTCCACGTGGCTCAAGCTTCCCATGGATTTGCGGCTAAGTGCATAGGCCACTACATTGGCCTTCCCTGGATGGTACAAAATATCTACGTCATAATCCTTTAGTAACTCTAGCCACCTTCTTTGCCTTAGGTTTAAATCCTTCTGTTTGAATAAATACTGTAGACTTTTGTGGTCCGAAAACACGTCTACATGGACTCCAAACAAGTAATGGCGCCAAATTTTCAAGGCAAATATAACGGCTGCCAATTCAAGATCGTGAGTAGGGTAATTTTGTTCGTGCTTTCTTAGTTGTCTCGAGGCATAGGCAATAACTTTACCATGTTGCATTAAAACGCAGCCCAGCCCAATCCTTGAAGCATCACAATAAACAACATAACCTTCCGTGCCCTCTGGCAGAGTTAAGACAGGTGCTGAAGTAAGCCTGTCCTTCAACTCCTGAAAACTCTGCTCACATGCATCAGACCACTGGAACTTGGCAGCTTTATGAGTCAACTTTGTCAATGGTGCAGATATAGAAGAAAACCCTTCCACAAACCTTCGGTAATAACCTGCTAAGCCCAAAAAACTACGGATCTCTGTAGCATTCAAGGGCCTCGGCCAATTCTTTACTGCTTCAATCTTTTGGCCGTCAACTCTAATACCTTTGTCTGTAATTATATGGCCAAGAAAAGCCACTGAAGTCAACCAAAACTCACATTTGGCGCCTTGCAACTGATCAAAAAGGTCATCAATCCTTGGAAGCGGATACTTATTCTTGATTGTAACTTTGTTCAGTTATCGGTAATCGATACACATTCTCAAGGACCCATCCTTCTTACGAACAAACAAAACTGGTGCGCCCCATGGCGATGTACTAGGCCTAATGAAACCTTTTTCGAGTAGATCCTTTAATTGTTCCTTTAACTCTCTTAATTCTGCAGGAGCCATCCTGTAAGAGGGAATTGATATTGGCTGAGTATCTGGGAGTAGGTCAATGGCAAACTCAATTTCCCTTTCTGGAGGGATTCCTGGAAGCTCATCCAGGAATACATCTAGAAATTGACTCACCACGGGAACCGATTGAAGAGTCACTGGTCCATCCTCTGTGCTTTGTACTCGGACTAAATGATAAATATAGCCTTTAGAAATCATTTTCTGGGCTTTAAGGTAGGAAATAAACCTACCCCTTGGCGTGGCAGCATTACCTTTCCCCTCCAGGATTGTCTCTTTCGGAAAATGGAATTTGACAACCTTAGTTCTACAATCGATATTAGCATAACATGCAGCTAACCAGTCCATGCCCATAATGACATCGAAGTCAATCATATCTAATTCGATTAGATCAGCTGAAGTGAGGCGGTCATAAATCCACACTGCACAATCTCGATAAACTCGTCTAGCTATAATAGATTCACCAACTGGCGTAGATACAACAAATGGGCTAGGCAATAACTCAGGGCCTACCCCCAACTTACCAGCAACGAGCGGGGTAACATATGAAAGAGTAGAGCCAGGATCTATAAGTGCATAAACAGCATGAGTAAAAATAGTCAATGTACCTGTAACAACATCAGGTGACGATTCCAAGTCCTGGGGACCGGCTAGAGCATAAGTGCGATTCTGACCACCGCCTGAACTGGGTGCTCCTCCTCCTCCTCTACCTCTACCACAACCTGGTGTAGCCTGTTGTCCTGTCCTAGGGGGACGAATAGTAGATGAAGAAGCTGTCATCGACCCTGTAGGCTGGGATATCTCACTCCTACCTCTACTCGGACAGTCTCGCATAAAGTGACCAGGATGCCCACACGAATAACAAGTATCTGAACCCAGGCGACATATCCCAGGATGCTTCCTACCGCACTGAACACAAGGTGGCAAAGGTGGCCTCATCTGACCTGAATGCCCCTGGCGATAGGAACTGGATGCACCTGAACTGTGGCCTGGTCCAGTCTGAGAAAAATGATCATACCTCTGCCTTTGCAACTGATATGGGGCACCACTAGTAGGGTGGGGTGATTGCCTATTAAAATGTGGCCTAACATTACCTCGTGGCTCTACATAGGACCCAGTAGATCTAGCCCTCTTATTTTGATCCCTTTCTCGGCTTCGGTTATCTCCAATTTGTACTTCAAGATCCTCTGCAGTCTGAGCAATAGCCTGTATCTTAGAAATATTCATATCCTCTTGTGTGGATGCTATTGTTAATCCCTTAATCAATTCATCCTTAAGGCCACGCACATATCGATGAACTCTAGCTCGCATCGTACTCACAATATCGGGGGCGTACCTGGCTAATGAATTAAACCTGAGGCTGTATTGTCGAACATTCATATTGCCCTGCCTAAGGGCTAGAAATTGGTCAAGTCTGGCCTCTCGAACCTCCTGTGGAAGATAGTGAGCTAGGAAGGCCTCTGAAAATTCCTCCCATTCAGCTGGGGGTGCATTTGATCTCCTAGACCGATCCCAAGCCTCGAAGCATAAAATGGCCACATCTCGTAACCTGAAAGATGCAAACTCCACTGCCTCCACTACTGTTGCATGCATGACTCGAAGTACTCGATAAGTCTGATCAATAAACTCCTGAGGATCCTCACGTGGGTCAGAGCCTGTAAATATAGGAGGACTTAGGCTGATAAACTCTCGAGCCCTAGAACTTTCTGAGCCACCTGACCTAACACTCGTTGATGCCCCAATTTGTTGTTGTTATGTGGCTACCATCTGGGTCAATAATCGAACAGCACTCCTGATGTCCTGGTCCTATGCTTAAGGTGGAGGAGCTACAGGTGCTGGTTTATCTCTAGCTATCTCAGATGCCACTGGAGCAGGTGGGGTCAGGGGTACTGGATCCCCTCTAGTCTCATCAGGTACTTGATAAATTAGGATCTCTGGTGTCGGTGATTCACTTTGAGCCTCAAATCTATCCAATCGGATAGGCGGGGAACGACTAGTACCTTCCCCCATATCCGTGCCAACCCGTCGACTGCTCATTTGTCTGGTCACAGGCATTTCTGTAAATAAGAAATAGAAAAACATGAATTAGACTTCAAACATCTTATGACCTCGCTCTATTGCACGATCTAGCAAATGAAAGAAGGATAACAATTCCTAAATATCCCGTAGCCTCATGATTATAGGTATGGTGCACAACACACCCATAAACAAGACTCTACTAGACACGGCTTGTAGACTCCCTGGGATTCGACGTGCTCTGATACCAAGTTTGTCACGCCCCAAACCATGGGAGGCATGACCGACACCCGAAGCCCCAAAAGGCCGAGGGTGTCAAAATAGAGTGTATCTCTATTGAACCTACTGGGGGTCTGAGACCAACAAGGTCTCTAAGAATAGCAGTTTGAAACACTGAAAGCTCAATAGTAGTTAAGCAACTCAAGGCCGACAAGGCTATTATCATAGTAGATAGCTAATAACAAGGCCGACAAGGCCATACCCAACACTGATATACATATAAACATCTACAAGCCTCTAGGAGTAAGTAAAATATCTCATATCCAGGACAGGGCCCTGGACTACCCATAAGTTGTACATATACATAACCTGGTCAAAATATAAGCTAGACCTCTGACTCGTCAGCTCCAGGAAGAATGGAGCTTACCAAAATGGCTGAACTCTGCAACTCCTACTGAAGAGGTCTGTCTGGGTATATATCTGGACCTGCAGGAATGTATGCAGCGCCCCCAGGCAATGGGGATGTCAGTACGACAATAATGTACTGGCATGTAAGGTAGAAACATAAAAGCAAGTCGCAAGTAGTAAATCCGAACAAGATATAATATGAAACTTGTAAACTGTAATTGGTAAGACTCGTTAAGCTCTTTCTCCTTTATTCTTTTTAGAACACAACACATGCATTAACTCACGCTTCAACTCACTCTTTATAACCCACACTGAACCACAATAGCGCCTCGGCGCACCCTATATTTAATAGCCTCAATATGGCAGTAGCGCCTCGGCGCACACTATGTATATAATGTCCTCAATATGGCAGTAGCACCTCGGTGCACACTATGTGTATAATGGCCTGAATATGGCAGTAGCACCTCGGTGCATACTATGTATATAATAGCCTCAATATGGCAGTAGCACCTCGGTGCACACTAACATGCAAACCACGCATAATAAGTGTATTACTAGATTGACCTTCAAAGCTATTCTTGTTATTTATGAAGGTTCATTTAGATAACTTCTTTAGCCTTGGCTTACTAGGTGTTGGACTCAACATACCAAACACATATAAATGGGGATTTGACTTTCTAACTTTCCTTGTATACTTTCTAAAGCTTGATTAGAGATCACAATACAAAGAAGAAACTCGACAAAAGGATAACTTACGTTTCGTGCAAAAAGAATCAGATTTTTATAAGAAGGCAACTTGAATCACCATAATGTATAAATTAGTTCCTTAAGACTTGTTGAGTTACCAAATCAGCTCTCTTACAACAGAATATTCAAATTCCTTCTTTCGGAGATTTAGAGTTCTATTTCTAGATTCATGCCGATAAGGAATAAAGAAGCCTTAACATACCTCGTTCCTTCCGAAGATTGCGCTTACCACAACTTGGACTTTCCCTTATTAAGCTAATCTACAACACAAGGGTATAATGAAGCTAATATTAGCTCTTAAACCTGCTGCAACATTCCCAAAACAGTAGCTAAACATTTCCCGGGCAGATTTACGTATTTTGCATTAATTAAAGGTGTATCGTCACACCTTTCTCCCCTATCCAATACACATCACACACACACCAACCTACTGCCTCCAATAATACAAAACACATCAAACAGCCCCTACACAACTCACCATGCCGAAATACAATAGCAACACATTGAACCCACGGCTTCCGATCGTCGTCCCGTGAGTTCTTAACAATAATTCAACAACAATTGTCCATCCGAACTTCAATCCAAAAATATGATTATGGGCAGAGTACTTACCACACTTGAAGGGGTGTTTTTATCCTCTTTTTATTGATGCCTTGAAAAGCTTAAGTACCCCTACACATACACCAACAAGAGAAGAAGAAATCTCTTAATTGTTACACAATTTCTATGTGTTAAATCTTAAGAAAGGGGCTGCCATAGTTCATGTCTTTCTTACCATAGGATATCCTAGCTATATGTAGTAGATTAATACCAATATAACAAGTTGTTTAACTCACCTTAAGCTTGAATGAATCTTGATCTTCTAGAACCCTAAAGGGAGAGAAGGGCTGCCAAAAAGGAAAGGAGATAAGAGAGAATTTTTCCAGCTTTTTGTGATCAATGTTGATCAACAAAAGGCCTGTATAAAGGGACCTTTTTGGCCGACTTTTTTGAGTATATTTGGGCCAAAATGAGTCAAGAAACTTGGGCCAAAATTACCCTTTGCTTGGGCCTCAAAAGGGTTAAGTTTTGTGGCTGATTTTGGGCTTCTCTTGGGTCAAAATGTGGTCAATATTGGTGGCTACCTTTTGTAGTTGTTTGGGCCAGATTTGGTTGTGCTTTGATGGGCCAACTTTAAGCTTCATTTGGGCTACCATTAGGTCTAATAATCCATGGTATTGCTGCCCATAATCGGCCCTCGGAACTTAGTTCGTTAGCGTAGGTAGGTGATGCACTTACTTGTCACCTAAGAGGTTAGATAAGTCGAGCAAGTATCTCACTTGTTTTATCTCATTTTCAAAACCCTCATCCTTATAATTTAACTTAACACTTATATATATTTGAACATTTCAAATTCTAGGCCAAAGTACCCCTTCACAATCTCGAGCTCAAATACCTTCGTCGATATTTACTTAGTCACATAGGTTTTGAAAGGTATGGGGTGTTACACAGTCTAGAACACTCCCAGAACCCCTCTCAGTCTCTACTCTTATTGTTGACCCAGGTATCTCTAGGCAGGTATACAGAAATTGCCCTGTCATAATTTATGAGAAAGTCACCTCAACCGATCTTGTAGAGTTAGAAATGACTGGCTTTGATATTATTCAATGCATGGATTGGTTACATTCTTATTATGTCTCAGTTTATTGTAGAACTAGGATTTTTGTTTTCAGTTTCCAAATGAACCAGTCTTAGAGTGGAAGGGTTATACCTCAGTGCTTGTACGTTGGTTCATATCTTACCTTAAGACCAGAAAAATGATTTCCAAAAGGTATATCATTATGCTGTTTGGGTTAAGGATTCAGATTCCAAGACCCTAACTCTTGAGTCAGTCCTAGTGGTTAACAAATTCCCCAGAAGTGTTTCCAGAAGATCTTCCCAGAGTTCCTCCTAAAAGAGAAATTGACTTCAGAATAGATCTCTTTTCAGATACCCAGTCTATCTCAATTCTACCTAATAGAATGGCTCCATCTGAGCTAAAGGAATTGAAGGAACATTTGAAAGACCTTCTAGAAAAGGTCTTCATCAGACCCAACATCTCTCTATGGGGTTCAACAGTCCTTTTTGTGTGCAATAAAGACAATTCTCTCAGGATGTGTATTGACTACCATCAGTTGAACAAGTACACAATCAATGATAAGTATCCCATCCCCAGGATGGATGACTTGTTTAGCCAACTTCAGGGTGCCAGTTTTTTCTTTAAGATAGACCTCAGATCCATCTATCATCAGCTCAGAATTAGAGATTGTGACATTCTGAACACAACCTTCATAACTCGGTATGTTCATTACGAATTTATAGTTATGTCTTTTGGACTAACGAATGATCATGCAACTTTTATGGATTTGATGAACAGAGTTTTAAGCAGTATTTAGACATGTTCATTATTGTCTTTATTGATGATATACTTGTATATTCCCAGAGTGAGGAGGAGCATGGCAGTCATTTGAGAGTCGTTCTACAAACTCTCAAGGATCGCCAGTTTTTTGCTAAATTCAGTAAGTGTAAATTTTGGATAAGGTCAGTTGCTTTCCTTGGTCATGTGGTGTCTAGTGAAGGCATCTGAGTTGATTCGCAGAATATAGAGGCAGTAAAGAACTAACCTAGAGCCACCTCTCTGACACACATCAGAAGCATCTTGTGTATGGCTGGGTACTGTAGGAGATTTGTTTAAGGATTATCATCCATAGCTGCCCCATTGACCAAATTGACTCAGAATAAGGTTAAGTTCTATTGGTCAGATGAATGTGAGAAAAACTTCATAGAATTGAAGACTAGGTTGACTACAACTCCCATTCTAACTCTGAGTTTTGATGGTTTTGTGGTTTATTGTGATGCATCTAGAGTTAGCTTGGGTTGTGTCCTGATGCAGCATGGTAAGGTCATACCTTATGCCTCCATACAACTTAAGATTCATGAGAAAAACTACCTGAATCATGTCCTTGAGCTTGCAGAAGTTGTTTGAGCCTTAAAGATTTGGAGGCACTACTTGTATAGTGTCCATGTAGATGTGTTCACAAACCATAAGAGCCTTCAGTATGTGTTCACCCAGAAAGAGTTGAATCTTCATCAGAAAAGGTGGCTCGAGTTCCTCAAAGACTATGATATGAATGTGCTCTACCATCTGGGTAAGGCCAATGTAGTGGATGATGCACTTAGCAGATTGTTCATGGGTAGTATTTCGCATGTTGAGGAAGGAAGGAAAGAATTGGCCAGGGATGTTCATAGGCTTGCTTGCTTAGGAGTTTGCCTTTTGGATACAATAGATGGCAGTGTGATAGTCCAAAATGGGTCAGAATCTTCGTTAGTAGTTAAGGTGAAAGAGAAACAAGACAATGATCCCATATTACTTTATTTAAAAGGAGCAGTTCATCAGCAGAGGGTAGAGGTTTTATCCCAAGGGGGAGATGGAGTGCTTCGTTACCAGGGTCGTTTATGTGTTCCTAATATGGATGGGTTGAGACACGGATCCTGTAGAAGCCCATAGTTCCTGATATTCTTTTCATCCCGATGCTAATAAGATATACCATGATCTACGAAAAGTCTATTGGTGGAACGACATGAAGAGGGACATTGCAGATTTTGTGGCTAAGTGTCCCCACTGTCAGCAGGTGAAGGTTGAACATCAGATACCAAGAGGTATGACTCAGGATATTAGCATTCCTACTTAGAAGAGGGAAGTGATGAATATGGATTTCATTATAGGCTTACCTCGTACTCACTAATAGCATGACTCCATTTGGGTGATTTTTGACAGGGTGACTAAATCAGCCCACTTCCTAGCAGTTAAAACTACATATTGAACAGAGGATTATGCCAGACTCTACACTCGCAAAATAGCCAGGTTGTTTTTTGTTCCTTTGTCTATCATTTCAGATAGGGGTACTAAGTTTACATCTTATTTCTGGAGATCATCTCAGAAAGGTCTTCTTACTTAGGTAAACCTCAGCATAGCATTTCATCTGCAGAAGGATGGTCAGCCAGAGCATACCATTCAAACCTTAGAGGACATATTGAGAGCTTGTGTGATAGATTTCAAGATTAGTTGGGATGATCACTTACTTCTCATAGAGTTTGCCTCTAATAGCATCTTTCATTCCACTAAGAAAATGGCCCCATATGAGGCACTTTATGGGTATAGTTTTAGATCACCAGTTGGTTGATTTGAAGTAGGTGAAGCAGCCTTGATTGGGCTAGATTCAATTGATGAGGCTATGGAGAAAGTTTAGCTTATTAGGGAAAGGTTGAAAACAGCTCACAGTCATCAAAAATCCTATGCAGATGTGAGGAGAAGGGATTTGGAGGTTGAGGTTGATGATTGGGTTTTCCTGAAAGTATCACCCATGAAGGGTAGGATGAGATTTCGCAAGAAAGGAAATATTAGTCCCAGATATGTAGGTCCTTATAGAATCCTGAAGTGGGTTGGTAATGCGGCTTATATGTTAGAGTTAGCAGCAGAACTAGCAGTAATTCATCCAGTCTTCCACATATCCTTGTTGAAAAACTGTGTTTGTGATCCGACATCTATTGTGCCATTAGAGAGTGTGGTTGTGAAGGATAGCCTCACCTATGAAGAGGTTCTAGTTGAGATTCTGGACCATTAGGTTCGTAGGTTGAGAAATAAGGAGGTCGCCGCACTGAAAGTACTTTAGAGGAATCCGTTCATTGAGGGAGCTACTTGGGAAGCAGAAGCATCTATTATGGCCAAGTACCCTAACCATTTTTCTTCTGATCGAGTTTTAGCTTGAGGTAATAGTTCCTCTCCAGTTCTCAGCTTTCTCATGTGTATTTCAGTCTCAGTATCATCTTTCTTTAGCTAATCTGGCACTTTCAGCATACTTTTATTCGAGGATGAATGATCCCAAGAGGGAGATATGTAACACCCCAGAACTTCCAGGCCTAGACTAAGCTCAGAAAAACCAGAAAATAAAATTTTCTAAGTTCCAGCTGGAACCTTGGATGGGTTCCACGGATCGTGGAACAGTCCATGAGTCGTGGAATGCCTCCATGGAACTCAAAGTAGAGACTAGACAAGTTGTGGTCAAGACCACGAGTCAGAACCATGAACTGTGAAATGATCCATGATTCATGGATTCCACTCGTGGAACTCAGACCTAAGACCCAACTGTCACTATGAAATCATGACCTGCTTCCACGAACCTTGGAATGATCCATGATTCATGGAATGGTCTTGTGGAACTCAGACCTGAGGGTTCTCAATACCTCAGGAACCACAAACTGGTTCTATGAACCGTGGATGGTTCCATGAGTAGTGAACCCAGTTTGTGGATCTCAGACCTGCAGCATGATAAAAGGTCCATGAACCACGATAGTGTTCCATGTACTATGGAAGCATCCACGGATCGTGGATCCCACTCGTGGAACTCAGATCGCAAATTTTCCCAGCAGTCTTCCTATTTAATTCTAGGAGTATTCCATACTTTTCCTATCCTTTTTAAAAGCTAAGCTATGTTGTTTTACTAGGCCTAAGGCTAATTTAAGCCTAAAACTACCCAAACCCCCTCATTCCCTCAAAATTTATCGATACATAGCAAAATTAGGATAAAAGAAACGCTTCTTTCTCTCAAGAACAAGCAGAAGGTTCTCTCAAGTTCAATCCCCAAATCCAAGGATTCTTCCATGGGATCTGCTTTCAGGTATGTGGGATTTCATCAATGGGTTCCTTTCACCCATTATGTCCCTAGATACAGTTCAGTTATTCAGATTTCAGTCAGTTCTTCAGACCTAAGGTTCTTAAATTCTATGCAATTAATATAATTCACTTTCTATGATTGTATATAAGATTCCTTATGTGTTTCTTGGGAACTTAGGATAGTCCTATATTCAGAATCCTATAACCCTAGTTTGTTGTTAATTTCAGAACATCAAAATCATGCATGTTAATCAGATATTGCAGTCAGTTTTATTTTAGAATTTGAATGTTATCAGTTTTCAATATTATTATATTGCATTTAAAGAGAAATCAGTATTCAAGATATCCAGTATTTCAGTTGTATTCATTACTTGTATATCAGTTGGGATTAGGCTTAGCACCGAGTGGATGAAGAGATGAAGGCTCACCCATCAGTTTAGGCTAAAACCTTTAGTAGCAGTCCCTGAGTCCCAGAACTACGGTGCCACCGTAGGTTCTATAGGGGTCACCCATCAGTTTAGGATTGACACCCTAGTCCCTTGTTGGACATCATATTAGTCGATCCATGCCAGATTATGTTTGTACCCCTGGCAAGGTATGAACATCCTCCCAGCCAAGGTTACAGGTTGACCCTACAGTTAGCTCAGCTTGGGGTATATCGGTTAACAGTAGCTCCCACAATTCAAATTTAGTATATGTTTTAACCTTGTAATTCAATATTCAGTTCAGTTCAGTTCAACATGTTACAACTCATGTTAAATACTTGGTCATTGCATCAGTTTATCTCTCAGTACATGTTTTTGTATGTCTTTCATGTTCAGTATACCTTCGCTCTTTTTAGTATTTGTATATACAACTTTACATATATCCTTCATGCTCAGTACATTCCATGTACTGACGCATACTTTTTTGCTACATCTTATCATGATGTAGGTTCAGGCACTCAGTATTTAGACCGCACTTAGTGCAATTCTCCAGTTACTACTCAACAGCTCAGTGGTGAGTCCTCATAGTTCGAGGACGATAGTTATGCTTATCTATTTATTTTTCATCTGCAGTGTTTCAGACTTTTGGAGTTAGCTGGGGGTTTGTCCCATTAACTCACTTCAGTTAGAGGTTTTCAGAAATAGTATTAGTTTCAGCTTTTGCAATCAGTATTGAATTAGACCATTATCAGAATTTCTTATATATTCAAATGATTATTGCATTATTGTTTTCCTACTTATTTATTTTGAACCAGTTAGCTTCCGCATAGTTAGTACATCTATTCAAAAATGCCTAGTCATGCTAGACCACAGTTAGCGTAGGGTCACTTGTGACTCTAAGAACCGTGTTGCATCTAGGAGGTAGCCTCGGGGCATGACACTTAGCCACTGGGTCTGCTTGTACCAGGATCTGAATCAGAAGGATGCAAAAGAGTAAGAGTGAATATGGTCCACTTGTACTCAGTAGGCATCATAGGCTGACTGAGCTTAAGAAGATACTATATCAAATAAATAATACTAAATTAGCCCTACACGCCAAAAAGTCCCAGCAGTTCAAATTAATACATAGTAAAGTTAATCTCAGCCATAACAACAATCCAAGTAATAATGTAATGCAATTATATGGGATGAAATGCAATAACCAATGCCTATCGATATACATCCCCTCCAGCAATTTGCTATAATGGTAGGACCCACGGGGGATTCACGAGATCCATATATCATGCCTGGACTCAAACCAGGACATCCAAGTATCATGCACAAACTCGAACTGAGAAAAAAATCAATATCAGTAACTCGAGCTCAAACCGAGACTAAAATAATTTATTTCTTTCAAAGCATTCGTTAAAATCATTTCCTTTAATCCAGTATTTTCATCTACCATAAGATGAATAACTATACATGAACACAAAAGTAAAAGAAATCCAAATACAATAGATATGATCAAATCTCATAATCATGACAAATATGTGAACACTGGCTACGAGACTCAATATCAAGCTAGGAATATAAGTTCCTTGTCACCCAATACAGTATATATCCCAATTTGTGTATCACAGTGATAATTCATATTATTTAGTACTCAAATCCCAAAAATTTCACCCAACACATTGCATGTTTTACATGATAAGTACCTACCCAAATAAAGTTGGAAGAAAGGTAAGTCATAACCTACCTCGAAACTCAACTGCAAGTCTCTACTTGATCATACCTGAGCCTTCCCTTTTTGAATAGCCTCCGAATGCAACCAATCCACGAATAACAAGTTCTATACGTAAATATAAGTTCAACGATACTCATATTGTTAAGGTTCTAATCTCGGTCAAAAAAGTCAACCCAAAAGTCAATCTCGAGCCCACATGGGAAAATCTATTATTTTGTTGGAAAATTAATATACCCAAAGCATAAGGAGTTGAAATATGAAATTTCTTCAAAAATAGAGTTAAAATCAAACTTGAAATCATTAATTCATCAAACTTTATCTTTACTGGGAAAATTCCAACTTTTTAAGATGGAAAACCAAGATTTGAAGGTGAAATCATGAAATAATCATTGGGAAATATATAAAAGTAGTATAAGAAACTTACCTAGTGAATAAACCTTGAAAATCCCCTTTGAAATCGCCTAAAATCAAGTTCTCAAGCTCCAAGAAAGAGATATGAAAGAAAATAGAATGAAAGGGAAGAACACCTGGTTAAAACACAATGATTCTGCATCCGAAGAAAATTGACGGTAGTCACGGTCTCGCTGTAGCAAAAAATCCTCCTTAATGGCTGAAGTGACTAGGGTAGATGGACTTCGTCGATGTGGTCAACCATTGCAGTAGCGGGAGTAATAAAATCTTGTAGGCGCTTCACCACAGAAGCAGAAAAACTCCAAAAAAGCGACTAGCTCCCACTTGGTCCGACTCTGTCAAAGTGGAACCTTTCATGCTGGTACGACATCGCGGCTGCGGTCCAAGCTCGTAGGAGTGGTCATGTTCTAGATGACCAGGTATCACTAGAGCGATGCCTTATCCGTAAATGAGACATCACCAGTGCAGACTAAGGGACGTTGTGATGATAAACCAAATACCAGCAACCTCAAGCATTCTCAAAACATGAAATCGATGCTCGGAACACATCAGAACCCCATAAACACAAACCAAATATGCTACTAGACTAAAACCAACATTACAGACTCAATGAAATTGTTGGATTTACCAACAGAGGTCGTTATTAACAAATGTTGACCGAAGTCAACTCTAGACCAAAACCTTTAACTTCCCAATGAACTACCCAAAATGCATCTGAACACCTCGGCACCTGAACCAATAGTGCTACTAGCCCAAAAATAACATTTCAAAGTTAACAAAACTGATTGAATTATCACAGGCGTCTAAACCTCTAAATATTAACAGAAATCAACCATATCAACTTTAAAACTTTTTCAAATGAAAAACTCACATAGAACCCAACCAAGCACCTCGAGAACTATGTTGCCCACACCCAAAGGTCACAAATACTATAGTACAACTACTAGAAGGGGTGAAATGGTCAAAAATCATAAAAATCTAAAAATTACTATAAGGATTGTTACATATTATGTTTCTTTCTATTTGAGGATGTTCTGAGTTATTATATTACTTATATATTGATATCGATAATTCATTGTTTGCCTTCATTTTTGGTTAATTGTGTTTGTTGAGTTTGACTTACCTACCATAGTTAGGCTGAGATAGGTTCCATCACAATCCATATGATTTTGGTTTTTGACAGGTTGAAAATTGTACGATTGAGGCACATCTAGAATCACTCGAATAATGTATATATGTTTGAGGGGGGGGGGGGAGAGAGATCAAGAAAGAGAAAGAGAGACTAACCACATGAAAAGATCAATAAGGTTGTTAGAAAAAAGACAATCAACAAAATCTTTTTCACATTGTATAAAAGGGAAGTTTATTTTTGTGTGTTTTTGGAGTGCCTTCATATTATAACAATATATATAGTACATATTCATTAAGAACATACTAATTTGAGCTTTCATTTCAGTCTTGAATTTTGGATAATGGGTCAAAGAAAATCTTTTGTTTATGGAAGGTTAGTCAATGAAAAATGTCTTAGTATAAATAATCTACCTTAAATAAAGACTTACTACCATCTTTATATGAATAATATTATTATTTTTGAAATTCTTTTTAAAAAAAGTAATTTAGATGAGAATCAATTTGATTTTGTCAACAAATTTAAAAATATTTTTGAACAAAAATTAGTGTTTGACTTCTTTTTTTAAAACATCTTCTAATAAGTGTATTTTTTTCAAAAGTAATTTTAAGCAGCAACTTTTACAACTCCTCATAAGACCTTAATTTTCCTGGAATCTTTGGAAAACACCTCATTTCCTTAAATAAGTACTTTTGATCTCCCAAAATTTTGGGCAAACAGACTATATATAAGCCAATCTTATTATTAGTATTCAAGGTCTTAGCGTGTATTTAATACGAAGAAAAATATTTTTCACATAAAATTATTAATGATTGAAATTTTTTATTTATTTTCTTGTATTTGATAAGTAAGACTTTTTATATATTTGGATTGAATAATTAAGACTTAAAAATTTCAAGTACGCGGTTTAAATGGGTAAACGATTATTCACAATCGGGGTTTACATTAAATTAGTACAACTTACCATGGCTATGTAATCTAATAAAGTAAAAGATGCATCTTATATTAATCATGATTAAGTAAACAATTTTATTGTTAATCAGGTATATGATATGCATGTATTGACTTAATATAAACATCATATATATGTAAATTTTTATCATATAAGTGCCTGGATAACTATATTCTCCTGTACAAAAATCATAACATACTAGTTCATCATGAGAAAATTGCAAGTTAATTGTATGATTGAGGCAGGCTTAGAGTTAGTATGTTGAGAGTCAATGTTTATTAGTAATATATGTATTCTAGTAAAACTCTCCTTTTAATGGTCCAGTTTGAAAATAGTGAATACGATCGTGCTTATGATTGACAATTTTGATCCAACATATTTAATAAGGTAAAGACTCTAACATATCGCTTTTTAATTAAAAATTTCTTAAGGTTATAAACTTATGATTCAAATATTGTGTGTGTTTGTGAGTGACTTAGTAAGAGAGAGAGAGACTAACCAGATGAAAAAACCAATAGGATTGCTAGAAAAACCAGAATCAGTGAAGCTTTAGCCATGTTTTGAGTAAAGAGATTTTTCTTTTTTTTGTGTGTGTGTTTAAAGTGCTTGGTATTGCTACAATATATAGTACATAGTTCATTAAGAACTTACTAATATAAACTTTCATTTCAGTTTTGTATTTAAAGAGTAGGTCAAAGAAAATCTTTTGTTTATGGAAGGTAATCAATAAAAAATATCTTAATATAAATAATCTACCTTATATAGAGATTTATTACCATTTTTTTAATTGATATTCTGAATATATCCAACTATCATATAACATAAATATGTGATATATGACTCATACGTATATTTTTTAAGCCAATATTATTATTATTATTCAAGGTCTTTGTGTGTATTTGGCATGAAGAAAAAAAAAATCACCAAATATTATTAATAAGTGTATTTTTTATTTATTTTTCTGTGTTTAATAAGTAATTAGAAAATAGTATATCAAAAGACTTTTGTATAATTTATGAGGGTAGGGGTAAAGGAAGGAGTGTGTAGGTGATTTTTACAATTTATAATAAGCGAATTTCATGGGTAAGATTGTCCATTTATTAAGATTAATTTTTCCATTCTTTACTACGAAAAAGATTGCCTACGCCTCAAAAAATTGAAAAACCTTTTGATTCACTCCCAATTCACAATGTCATGTTTGGTGTATTTGTAATATGATTATATACGAGGAATGTGCATAAATATTTATATATATATATATATACTCAAATTAAATTTCTTTTGTTCAGGCTTAGAAATACCGAGTACATAATATAAGTGAATATATTTTTATGCCGGGTATTTACACTATACTAATAACATTTACCATGGGTTTACGCTGGAACGAGGTTGAAAATCGAATATACGACTTCTAATTATATGATGAATGTCGTTTAGAATTGCTAAGCACTATTTTTATCATTGTCAATCACCGAGAACCTTTCGCTCATTAAGAAGTATTTTTTTCTTTGTATTTCTTTTAATTTAAAGGGTTCGTTAATTGTTTATATTTAAGGTATAAATTATAATAATGCAAATTTCGTAAATAAAAGTTTTCTGGCGAGGCATATATACACTGTTGCAAAGTAATGATGTGACAGTGGCATATCATAGGCATTGGGAATTTGACTTTCCATTTATTTGTAATTTTTGGAAAACTAACACATAATTTAGTGATTTTATTGTTTTAAAAACTACTTCTATAACTTTAATGTTACAAATTAAGTATTAGTTTAATAATTTTATTGTTTTAAAATATAATTTTATGACACTAATATTATAAAAGGAAATTTAATAACAATACATAAAATAAAGAGAAACGAAAATAGATTTTCATAAAAAGCAAAGTGTTCAAATCTTTACTTTTGAACTTGAAATTTTGGGATTTTCTTGGTAAAGTTAAAGAATAGTCTTTTGGTAATTTCAAGGTTGATTTTTACTATGTTTTTTATGAATTCTCATATTTGAACTCCATGTATTTTGGGTAAATTAATTTTTCAATAATATTCAAGTTTTACCCTTCTGAGCTCGAGTTTTACTTTTGAATTGACTTTTTGGACCCAGATTAGAATCTTAGCAATATGGGAACGGTTAGACTCGTGTTTATATGTAGAACTTTTTGTTGGTAAATTAGGTGCATTTGGAAGACATTCAAAAATAGAAGGCTCGTGTGTGATCAAGTAGAGACTTGCAGTTCAGCTTCAAGGTAGGTTATGGTTTAATTTTCTTCAGACTTTACTTGGGTGGGACTTATTGTGTAAAGCATGCTATGAGTTGGATTAATTTGTGGATTTTAGTATTAAGTGAGATGGATTATCCTAGTAATTCCAAAATAGGGGCTTATATTATTGGTGATAAGGAACTTAGATTCCTGGATTTATATTTAGGCCGTAGCCTGTGTTCGTGGATTGGTTATGATTCTGATATTTTTGGATATATCTGTTGTATGTGGCTTCGTTTTTACTTTCATGATCATACATATTCATTCATCTTATGGTACATGGGAAACTATGGATTGAAAGAAATGATTTTAAAGAAACACATGATTTTGTTCCTGGTGTGCATCTGGGTCATTGATACTAATTTTAGTCCCAATTCGAGTCTGGACAAGACTTATTAAAATCCCAGTTTGAGTCCACATAATTTACATTTATATTGTCTCGATTCGAGTCCGGACATGATATATGGATCTTGTGAATACCTTATGGGTCCTATCTTACAGCACACGAATGGAGAAAGTATATATCGGTAGGCATTGGCTATTGCATATCATCTCATATTATTGTATTGTATGATCATTTGGCTTGTTGTTGTGATTGAGGTAAACAGTACTATTTATTATTACTGAACTGCTAGGACTTTTCTGCGTGCATGATTATTTTAGTATTTTTTAATTCGATATAGTATCTACTTAAGCTCAGACGGCCTATGATGCCTACTGAGTACAAGTGGACTATACTCACTCCTACTTTCTGCATCTTTTTTATGCAGATCCTAGTACGAGTGGACCCTGTGACTAGAGTTCATGCTTCTTAGTACCTTTCAAAGTTGCGGTGAGCTTTTACCTTAAGAGATCGACCCATCTTTCTCTATCTTTTATTTTCTGTCTATTTTACCTTCTCAAACAGCTTTGTATTAGTTTTGGTACACTGTATTAGAGTCTCTTTTGTACTTATGACTTTTGAGTTTTGAGAATTTCAATATACCTTGTTCAGTATCTTTGATGAGGTTTTTAGGAATTATTTCTATTTATGCATATGGATTCTATATTATTGCCTTCACTTCGAGCATTCTTATTTTAATGAGTTAGGCATATGTACCATGGTTGGGTTGGGGTCGGTGCCATCACAACCCAAATATTTTTGGGTCATGACAAGTAGAAGCTAGATTTTAAATTTGGGATAAATCCGAGTTGATGTGAAAGAGTTCTAAAATTTAAAGTTCATAGTGTTCTTGAGGATCTTCATTGCTTGAAGAAGAAAAAGAAGAAGAAGAAGAAGAAGAAGAAGAAGAAGAAGAAGAAGAAGAAGAAGAAGAAGAAAAAGGGGCTAAAAGGGTGGTTTAGATCCAAAAGAAAAGTAAGAGAAAAGTGTTCATGTGTTGGTACAAAAAATATTCTCCAAAAAGGAAAATTCTAGAAGAAAATAAATTACAATAGTTTGAAATTCACATCATAATTCGAGCAAAGCTTAAGGACGCCGCAACAAGTTTGCGACCCTAGTTGTTGTAGAAACAAGGGGTTTGCGACGCCCCTTTGGTCATACAACCAAGCAGTTGTTTCTGTAAATTTGGGGAGTTTGTGACCTCCCCTTGTGGCCGCAACAAGGGCTTGCAACCCAAGTCTTGTCGCATCAGCCTTTACTAACTTCCTAGTCTTGATTTTTTTTGTTTAATTCACTTCTTTGAATTCCTAAAACTAATTAACAACTAGTAATTGGTCTACTTATTGTGATTAGTTCTTGTGTCCATTTTTATTTTGTGCTAATTCCTTCTAAGCTTGTCTCATTTATTAAACTCGTTGTGTATTCTTGTATCCTTGTGTTTTGCTTTGAGTCAACTGTTATTTGACTAATAAGATTCTATTCTTTCACTAAGAATTAGTAATCCTTGTGAATAGAGGGGCAAATTAGTTATGTATCAACTTCAACAAGGCACTCTTGAAATGTAAGGAGAGAGTTCAAATACGAGAGGCATAAGGAATTTTACTACTAATCTTGTTTGTTGAGTTTTGCAGGTAAATGGCTAATCTAAGTGAATGTTCCTATGAAGAGGAGAGTTCACCAAATATCCTGGAGTCACATTCCAATCTAACAAGACAATTGGTGTAGATACATGGAAGGATGGATAATTGGGAGAGTAGGATGGCTAGTGTTGAAGTTGCTAGTCGGGGGAGTTCACCTCAAACTACTCATGGTTCGGGAGCAAGTAGGAACCCAAATCCCTCAACCACTATTACCGTAGGACAATCACATGACTTGTGCTACCCCTAACCTACCCATAGCGAACCTCAAACCTAGCAAAAACCCTCTTACCAAACGTCTAATTTTTTTGGTTAAAGTTAAACAAGCCACTCCTTATCCAAATCCCCTGCTACAAGAGGAACATTCTTTTGTAGTATTCAAAACACAAGTACCTCTATGAAATGCATCACATTCTCCCTTTCATGTACGACAACCACTACCCCTATAAAACTTTTTTCAAGATCCCTACCAAGAAATCTGTTGCGTCCAAATGCACATGCAAGTGTACTTGGTCTGACAAATAATATAGGACTTGCAACTCATGATATCAATCCCAAAGTGATTTCACGAATTGATTAACTAGTTGAATTATTATAGTTGTTATTTAGTAAGAAACACATAATAAAGAGTGATTTGTGTTTTGATAGTAAATAAAAGTAAATTGGATCAACTCAGATTATTAGTTTGAAATTCAGATTAAAGGGATGATCCAGTGTTATGGTATTTTGACAAACCAGTTGAGTCTTCAAATCATTTATTTAGCAGATTTTCTAAAGTTACTAGTTGCGGGTTGATATTTGCAATGTTGAGAGTCTTTCCAAATAAAATCTATGCCTACTTGACTATTCATAACACCTATGTTCCAATGGTCACCGATCGGTAGTGAAGTTCATGTGATTTCTCTTTCGTAAAAAATAAGCAAGGCTAACGAGTATATTTCTATCCATGTTAGTAAATCATTCTTCCTTCCCAAAAGAGTTTATGACCAAGCTCTACCTTCCCTTATTGCGTACATAATTTCCCTATTCCTAGACCAAATTATGCACCATAGATAGTGTTTGATCGATTGTCAAGCTTCCAAACAATTAAGACCAAGAGAAAATAATAATTCAATAAAATAATGGAAATCAAACCAAACAATATGATATTCAAACCATAATTTTCACATTTTTAACCACGACGGTAGATATTATGAGTTTAGCTACTCATGAACTAATTACAAAATCATGAATTCATGAATACATAGAGATTCAAAGATGAAATATAATGAAAAGAGAAGAGAAATCTAAGTGTAGATCTTCCTCTCACATTCGTTCGTCTCCCTATGCTAAAAAAAACTAATGAAGAATGGCTGAAAAAATTAGTATTTATAGTGTTTTGGGGGGTTCTTGGTCACGACCTAACCACCACGAGTGGCACTCACAGTCAATCCCCGGTGGGAGAACCCATTAATAAATCTAACACTTAACCAAACTAAGCAGCAACAAACCAAATTCGATAGATAAACCAAGATTCACATCTTAACTTAACAAAATAGTAAAGCCTGTGGAAAACAATCCCCTAGAATCTGAAAGTCGTTTACCAAAACTCTAAACATGTCTAAAAGATAGGGATGCAACCCCAAAACAAAGCAAGTCTAAGCTCGAACAAGGGACTAGAACTAATAGAATAATCTGTGGTAGCCCAAAAGATGCAGCTCACCCTTAGATTCTGGTGTCTCGGACCTATATCTGAGGTTGTGCGGCAACTTTTGGAATATGCACTATACTCAATAAAAGAAGAGAAAGTGCAGTATCAGTACACAAAAACAATGGTGTACTAGTAGGATCATCGGCCAGCTCTAAAAGACAAGATATGAACATACAACTATAACTTAGTAAACAGGACAAACATGTATAACCTAAGTCAGTGAATATAAACAAGACTCTCAGTCATCAACCTGACTTAACAAAACCATGAAACATGTCCAAACACAAATAACAAACCATATATGATTTTCCACCTCCTTCAAGTAACTCGAATCCCTAGGACATCATCTATAGTGTTCAACATGCAATTCCAATTTACACAAGAAACAACCCTAGCATTTAAACACACCAACCCAACCACTCATGGACCAACAAATAGTAACAACATCACAAATCATATAAGCTCGGTTCACTCATGGAACCAACACATGTAATAATAACAAATATGTACCAGGCGTGGTACCCGGGCCAACCATAATATAATATGTACAAGCGTGGTACTCGAGCCAACTGATGAGCAACCTATACCAGGCGTGGTACCCAAGCTAAATAATCAATAATCTGTATTAGGCGTGGTAGCTGAGCCAACCAATGAATCATCTGTACCAAGCATGGTGCCCAAGCCAACCAATGAATCACAGATATCACAATAATCACAACCACAATGAATACAAACCACACTTGTACAGCCCACAAACATATAAGACAGGTTCATTGCATGAGATTGAAAATATGATATAGTTTAGCATTAATTCCCTTATTCGCTAAATATGCATTGTACAAGTAATACTAATGAAACAGTTACATGCAAACATAATGCAATTTGGGGAATACACCAACCATTCCCTACCTCAATTCAAGCTTGATGCTCTACTGGATCGGAGATTTCCCATTTCTGGTAACATTAGCTTGATCGTGGTCTAAAAACAAGAAAACAAACACATAATTAACTAAATGACCTATATTATCGCAGATTATAACTTAATCCCGAACCCCCAGGCCAATTCCATAATCATTCCCCCAGCTTCAGGGCCTTCCCACCATAATTTCACCTAATTACTACCAATTCCATGGTTATGCTAGTTAATTACGGTATAGGAATCCTAAATAATAACTTAACCCATGAACCCAAGGTTTTTATCCCAACATTCCCCTTTTACACCAGAAAATCCAACCTAGGTTAAGTTAAACCCTTCCCCAAGCCTGTAACTACTGATTCTAAGCCATAAAAATTGAAGTACTAGTTTACGGGGATAATATACATACATTAAGAAATAATTTTGATGGAAAAGTGCTAAGAATTGCCCAAAATTGTTATATCCCTCCCCAAAACGTTCTTGTGAAATAATGAACATTTTTTGGGAAGTTTCTACATTTACAGTGACTAATCTCGCTATAGCGGCCCAATCTCTCTATAGCAGCGCTGTCATAGCGGAAGTCGCCCGTTATAGCAGAGTTGACCGCCTTTGACTCCCACTAAAGCGGGAATTTCTCTGCTATAGTGGTGTAGCGGTAGCAGCATGTCACCCGCTATAGTAGTTGACATAGGATAGAAACTCAGAAATTCTCCCAATTTTTCCTATTTCACAATATACCCTCAAACCATGACATTCCAAACCAACCCTTTTATGTCAAGTTCATTATCGAGAGTTCTACTCACCCAAAATTCAATTCTGAAATATCCTACGGACTCCTTAACGCCTTAGCTACTAGAAAAATAAGCTCAAACTTAATTATTTCACCCAATCCATTCATGGATTTCCCTAAACCTCACCTCACTCAGATTTCATCCGAGACTAGCCTAGCCTAAAATTTTGAACTTCAAAACTCAAAAGTTTTCTAACCCGATTTCTTGCACGATTAGCTCATCCATAACAATAGGAAGGTTCATTACAACAAATATCAATTTACCTATCATTCATCCGCGAATGATCAAACAAGAAAAATGAACAAAATCAAGAAGAAATTAGTACCTAAATCCTCAAACAAGTGAGGATACTTGTCCTGCATGTCCATCTCGATTTCCCAAGTGGCTTCTTCAACCAGATGATGCTTCCATTGAATTACTGATCTGATCTCCTTTGTCCTCAACTTTCGGACATCCCAATCAAGAATAGCAACTGACTCCTTATACTTAAGGTCTTTATAAAGAAAGACTAAATCCCATTTAATGATGTAATCCCCATCCCCATAGTATCTCTTAAACATAGATACATGAAAAAATTTGATAGACTCCGGACAAACTAGGTGGCAATGCCAACCTGTAAGCTATTGGTCCTACACTTTTGAGAACCTCAAATGCACCGATATACCGAGGGCTAAGCTTACCCTTCTTGCCAAACCTCATTACCCTTTCATAGGTGACACCTTCAACAAAACATGTTCACCAACCTGAAATGACATGTCCCTTACCTTGCGATCAGCATACTCCTTTTGCTGCTCTGGGCTGCCAATAGCTTGGTTTAGGTACCTCTCACTTTTTCCTGAGCTTCCTTTACCAAATCAATGACTAAGGGATTCACATCACCTGCCTCGAACCACCCTATAGGCAATCTACATCCCCTCCCATAAAGTGCCTCGAACAGTGCCATATCAATAGTGGAGTAATAATTATTGTTGTATGAGAATTCACACAACGGTAAGAACTGATGCCAATGGCCCCCAAAGTCAATCACACATACTATCAACATTCCTCAAGCACCTAAAATGTCCTCTCCGAATGTCTATTAGTTTGAGGATGAAAGGTTGTGCTAAAAGTTAGTTGGGTACCCAACTCTTTGTGTAACCTACCCCAGAACTTAGAAGTAAACTACGTACCTCTGTCTGAAATGATGGAAAGTGACACCCCATGCAACCTCAGTATCTCTTTAACGTAGATCTTGGCCAACTACTGGAGTTTTAATCCACCCTTACCGGGATGAAATAGGCTAATTTAGTCAGCCTTTCCATGATGACCCAAATTGAGTCATACTTCTCCAAGGTCGTAGAAGGACCTACCATGAAGTTTATGGCTATCTTTCCCACTTCCACTCAGGAATGAGCATCCTTTGAAGCAAACCTATAGGCCTTTGGTTTTCGTACTTCATCTGCTGACAATTTGACATGTGGACACATATTCTACTATGTACTTTTTAATCCAAGGCCACTAATAAAGCTTCCTTAAGTACCGAAACATTTTAGTTATGCTCGGATGAATCGAGTATCGTAAACCATGAGCGTTAGCTAACACATTCTAAACCAAGTAATCAATGCGAGGGACACATATCCGCCCTCTAAAACATAACACCCATATGTGTCAAGTGTGGCATCTGAGGTCTCCCCAGACACCACCTTGTTTTGGAGCTTGTTCAATTGCACATCCTTAAATTGTTTGGCCCTGATTTCCTCCAAAAATGTGGAATTAAGCTTAATATTGTCTAACACTCCACCCATTTATAAAATTCCCAACTGCATAAACTTGGATGCTGGAGTTTGAATATCTCTAGCCAAGGGTTAATAGGACACTCCAAACAAGCCAAACTGCCTATGCTTACCATTTTTTAGCTCTATGCATCTGAAACCAATTGGCCTTACACGGATGATACTGGATGGTCACGTCATAATCTATCGACAACTCCATCCACCTCCTCTGTCTGAGATTTATATCCCTCTGTGTAAACACATGATGCAGGTTGCGATGGTCTATGAACACCTCACACTTGACACCGTAGAGATTGTGCCTCCAGATCTTAAGTGCAACTACCACCGCTGCCAACTCCAAATCATGGGTCAGGTAATTATTCTCGTGAGGCTTCATTTGCCTCGAAGAATAGGCTATGAAATTCCTATTCTGCATCAACACAACACCCAAACCCAAATGTGAAGTATCACAAAATAGAATGAACTCCTTAGCTTCAACCGACAATGATTGTATAGGAGTTATAGTCAAAAGTGTCTTGAGATTCTGGAAGCTCTCCTTACACTTGTCAAACCAAACAAATGGTACTTTTTTTGAGTCAACCATGTCAAGTGAGTGGCAATGGAAGTAAAATTCTTGATGAACCTACGATAAGAGCTAGCAAGACCCATAAAACTCCTAACTTTGATCATAGAGCTTGGTCGGACTCAACTCTTAACGGCCTCAATCTTCTGGAGATCTACCATCACCCCTTTTCTGAGACCACATGCCCTAACTCTTAACTAAAATTTACATTTCAAAAAATTAGCATACAATTTCTTTTCCTTCAAAATTCCCAACACAACACGAAGATATTTTCTGAATTCTCCTCCTTATTCTTGGAGTAACTCAAAATGTCAACACTAAAAATAATCACGAAAGAATCCAAGAATGACTTGAAAACATCATTCATCAAGCTCTTAAAGGTTGTCGATGCATTGATCAACACAAACAACATTACTAGAACTCATAATGCCCATATCGAGTCCTAAAAGTCGTCTTAGGTATATCCTCAAGCCTAATATTCAGTTGATGATACCCTTATCTCAAGTAAATTTTGTAAAACACCAAAGCACCCTGCAACTGGTCAAAACGGTCATATATCCTGGGCAAGAGAGACTTATTTTGGATGGTAACCTTGTTCAATTACCTGTAATCTATACATATCCTTAAGCTACCATCTTTTTTCTTAACAAACAAGACCGGAGCACCTTAAGGCAAAGTAGTGGGATGAATAAATCCCTTATCAAGGAGTTTCTGTAGCTAAATTTTAAGTTCTCTCAACTCTACCAGAGCCATGTAATAAGGAGGAATAGGGATTGGGTGAGTACTCATCTCCAAATCAATACAAAGTCATTGTCCTTGTCCAGAGGCATACCAGGAAAATCCGTAGGAAATACCTCCTGAAATTCAGAAACCACAAAGACCGACTCAATTGAAGGGGAGTCTGCACTAACATCTGAAGATAAGCCAGGAAGGCTGAACACCCCTTCCCCACTAGCTTTCTAGTCCTAACAAAGGATATGATCTTCACTAGTTTAGGCTTATACACACCCTCCCACTCTAGTTTATCCATACCCAGCATCTCTAGAGCAGTTGTCTTAAAATTACAGTTCAAAATGGCGTGATAAGGAGACAACTACTCATACCCAATATAATATCAAAATCCAGCATATCCAATATGACCAAATCTAACCAAGTCTGAAAACCCATAAACACAATAAAGCATAAACAATACACATGGATCACTACCACAGACTCTTCAACCGGAGCAGAAACATGAATAGGAGAATCAAGAACATCACAGGTTAAATCCAGACCCATGGAAAATCTAACAAATACATAAGAATATATGGAACCCGGATCAAATAAAATAGAAGCCATCCAGTCACAAATGAGAATAGTACCTGTTATCACAGCATAAGATGCCTCAGCCTCAAACTTGCCCAGGAAGGGGTAACAATAAGCTCTATCATCAATCCATGCACCCTCTCTAGCGGGCTGTGATCCACATTTTCCTGTGTTACCACTTCCTCTGTACCATCACGGCCTCCCTGATTATTACCTTACCCATCCTGTGGACGTCCCCTATAATTACCACCCCTACCTGCTGGTACCACAACCTTAGTCTCCTACTACACTTGATTACCTGCCTACCTCAGAGGGAATTCCCTCTTCAAATGACCCAGATCACCACAATGGAAACATCCTCGCTCAAGAGAGGGCCTACGGGTAGAAGAATAGGAAGCCCCATGGCCTTTAGGAGCTGGAGACTGCTGAATAGCCCCTGAATGGCCACCTGTAGAAGCTATCAAGGCTGGCTGAATAGGACAAGCCAAATGAACCTGCTGGTCGGGACCTCAGGAATAAGAACCAGTGAAATTACCCACATTCTGGGACTTCTTGGCTATACCTTAGTCTGCCCAACTTGCTTAACACCCTGCAATTTATTCATATAGTCAGTCACCTCATTAAAACTCTTCTCTGTAGAAGTCATGTGAACAGATAGAACCTGCAATTCAGTATTCAGGCCCTTAACATACAAGTGAATCCTCTCCTCTTCAGTGCCTAACAGCTGGGTAGCATAGCTAGACATAATTAGCCTCATAAGTGTAACAGACATATTGCCCTGTTCAAGGGCTAAAAACTCATCTTTCTTGCGATCCCTCAAAGTACGGGGCATATACTTCTCCAAAATAAGGGAATAAAACTAAGCCTAAGTCCTTAAAGGCAAAGCTGATAAATGACACTCCACATGGGTCCTTCACCACTACTTAACATCACTGTGCAGCTAGAAGGTCACAAACTCCACCCCATGTTGTTGTACAATCCCTAACTTATACAACCTCTCATAAAAATCTAGGATGAGCTCAAAAGCATCCTCATCTTCTATACTATGGAATGACAGAGGTTTTATCTTCAGGAACTTAGTCAACAACTCATGCTCGATCCAGGTCATGACAGGGCCTAGCACCAGATGAAATAATGCATTTGTACCTGAGGCCTCATCTATCTTGGGAGCTAAAGTGGCAGCGGGATGGGCACCCAGAACCTCAGTAGCCAGCATAGTGGCTGTGGCTCTAGTACCAACTAACCCAGTCAGAAATGACATCACCTTCTGAATAACCTTAGAAGACATAGGGGGATGACATGTACCTCTAATCAATGTTGCCACCTCCATTTTCGTTCCATCGTCATGCACCACCTCAATCTCCTCTTCAACATGATCCTTGGGTGGCAGAGGTGATGCTAGCCTTTGGTCAGCCGATACCTGAGCTGCACCCCTGGTGGATGTCGCTCCCCCTTTCCCTACTCCTTTCTCGCCCATAAACTGTCGGTCCCACAGCTAGAGTTGTTGCCCTTACTCTATTTTGTCTAGTGTTCACCATCTGCAAAAAAAAGAATGAAGAAAGTCCGATACCAATTTGGACCGCCAGATACCAATTTGGATCAAGTTATAGCACGAAGAAAGAAATAAATAAGAGATAGTTTTCTAAAGTCTTGTAACCTCTCGAAGAAAAGTACAGACATTTTCGTATCATTTTGCAAGACTCTACTTGTAACACCCTAAAAATTCTAAGCTAAGACCCGAACCATTTCCATAAGTGTAATGATCATTTCCCTAGTGTGGTGAGTGTTTTGGATGTGATCATGTTCATAAGAAACTCCTGGAATCAAGTTAAGTTGGATGCGCCCCAACCAAAGAAGTTTTCATGAAAGACTAAACAATTGTCATATTCAAATGATCACAACTCCTAGACTATGAAGAGTTAGGTGGCCTAGTTCCCACTAAATTAAAGGATTTTGAGTCTTCTTTCCAACACCACTGACTGTGGATTAACCGAGTCCGGAATAAAATGTTATGGGCATTTTACTACAGCACTGTCAGTGACTATGGACGCGATGATGAATCGTGATTCTCAACCACGATCCATATTATGACTCGTGAAAGCAGACATGCAACTTAGAATTTTCACCTATAAAATTATGAGTTGGTCCATGACCCGTAGACCAAAACCACAGTTCGTAGTATGACCCATGGTTTGTCAATTTTCAGCTTTTCTTCCAGATTTCCATGGGTGACTTCACGGGTCATCGTTTCAAATGATGGTCCATCGTGTAACTCGTGAAATCACCTTCAAAAAAAACCAGAACTCAAGGATAGAACCATGACTCAATTGACGGTCCATCATTCAAAACCACGGCCCGTCAACCAATCTATGGTTCAATATTCCGAGAATTTCAAAAAAATTTAATTTAATTTCTCAGGGGTATTTTAGGCCATTCTTTCTTCTTTTAGCTCTGATTATAAATAGTTGAAGGCTTATTTTATTAAGTAAAATACCTCCAAACTATCAATTTTCCTCATTCTTTCTCTCATGTCCATTTCAAAGAAGAAAAGAGTGTTCTTCTCCAAAGTTCAGACCTAGGGTTCTTCTTCAAAGCTTCCAACCTTCAAGATAGTTAAAGATTCTTCAACAACCAGGTATGTTGGTATTCGATGAGGATCTTCTTTCACCCTCATGCCTAAAGTTCATTTCCAGTTATGATTTCTACAAGTATTATTCTAGGGTTCTTACCTAAACAAGTTTTTACTATGAATTCCATCTCTTGAGGATCCTACAAGACTACTATTCTTGCTAGAACGATTTCTACATGAATTCCTGCAATTAGATTTCAAAACCCTATTTTAGAAGAAGTGAATTATAGCCTGATTTTACCCAACTATGCATATCTTTACAGAACTGAATTCCTCATGATACTATATATTCCCAGTATATGTTTAAAGTGATATTGCAAGAAGTTTTATGTATATTTTCTTAAATACCTGGAATTTTGATGAAATAGACTTAGCCTGGATTTACAGCATCTTCTGTATGAATTAGCTTTCTTTTCAAGAACTTAGCATGAAATTGTAGTATTTTCACATGAACTAACTTTTCTTCAGAATACAACCTAGTCTACTAGTACTAAGTTTTAAAGCATGAAATTACCCAATTATCAGCCCATAGCTTTTTAGAAAAACAGAATGCTTTCAAATTTAGTAATATCTTTCATTCTCAGAACATCAGTATATTTGAGCTATCTAGTATTTCAGTTGTATTCATTGCTTTATATTTAGTTGGGAGTAGGCTTAGCACCGAGCAGACGAAGGGATAAAGTCTCAGCTGTCATATTAGACTGAGACCTTTAGTAGAAGTTCCTATGTCCCAAAACTACGGCGCCACGATAAGTATCAAAGGGGTCAGCTGTCAGATTAGGCTGGACACCCTTGTCCCTTGTGGACATCAGTTTAGTGGATCCACGTCAAATTTGTTTGTACCCTTGGCAAGGTATGAACACCCTCCTAGCAAAGGTTACAGGTTGTCCCCATAGTTAGCTCAGCTTGGGGTATGTCAGTTAATAGTATCTCCCACAGTCCATATTCATTATTGCATGACCTTGTATTCAGTTATTCAGCTCAGTATTATACAATTGCATGTTTATATACTTGGTCATTGAATCATCTTATACCTTTCATCTTGCATTCAGTACACTATATCAGTATTTTCAGCATGTTAAGTAGAAGGAACTCACCTTAGGATTTACTTTAAACATGTCTTTTAGCATGACTCTTGACTTTCAGCTCAGTTGCACTATTTCATGATTTACAGACATGATTTATCTTTCTAGTCCATGGGTTTCCCAAGTAACTGTTCTAGTTATAATAAAATATTATGATCTCTGATGTGACGCTAATTTACGTCACTTTCGACTCCTTTTTACTAAGAACAATCGTACATTTTCAAGCAACCATTGTTGTTTTTGATGTTTTTATGTTGTATTTGTAGGAAATGGAAACAAACACGGAAACGGACGGAAATACGCGAAAAAGAGCAATCTGCCTAAGTGTGACGGCCTGAGTGACGGCCCGTCACACATGTGACGGTCCGTCACTGGGACCGTCACTCCAAGGCAGCAAAGGGACAGTGCTACTGCCTAAGGCTGACGGTCCAGGCGACGGTCCGTCAAGGCAGTGACGGTCCGTCAGCCTGACCGTCACGCTAAGGCAGTGGCTTACGTCGGCGACCCGCGTTTTGGGGATTCCTAGCCCGTTTTGGATTTGGTTTCTTTGACTCCTATAAATACCCTATGATAGGTTTATGTAATTAGAGTACACCCAATAGTTTTAGAATAGTTTTTAGTCATTTTTTGAGAGCAACAACACGTTTTCGGATTCTTGAATTCGTGTTCTTGAGTTCTTGGTTGTTCTTGTTCTTGGATTATTGAAGAGTATTTTCATCATATTGTAAGAATCTTCTTTCCTTTATAATGAATTACTTCTTTTCTTCTTCGAGCATGAGTAACTAAAACTCCCGCAACTAGGGTTGTGGGAGCCATGGCAAACGTAGCAATATAGATTCCCGGGTAGCGTTGGGTTCGATTATGTATTGCACGTTGTTAATCATACGTTATGTCACGTTTTCTAGTGGTTGCAAACATTAGAACATGCCTAGGTTTAATTTGCTTGAGAAAGAGATTAAACCGGGAAACTTGATTAACAACAAGGATTCGAGACTACCAACTCTCGTCTTAAAGATTAATGCCGTAACTGGATTAATCTACTTGATGTTAGGATTGAGAGCTAAAAAGCACATCTTTTTGAGATCGAGAGAAGATAAAAGGAAATTTGTTTATTTGGTCGAGAGACGTTTAGACGATACAATTGACGCAATCACATCGTGACAAGCATATAGAAAGAACCCGGTTAAGCCTAGAATCGACATTGTTACAACGCCATGGTAAACACATCCCTAGTTCATCCTCTCATACTGATTTAAACTCCTAAGTTTATTATTGTTTTGTTTACAATTTGATTACAAATCCCCCCCTTAATTTACTGGAAACAACTGACGACTAGTCACTTAATTCACTAAAGTCTTAATCATCACCATATTCTCTGTGGGATTCGACCCCAACCTTGTTGGGTTATATATTTGACAACGATCGCTTACGCTTCTTAAATTGAGGTGTAGTTTGAGCGTTATCAAAAATGGCGCCGTTGCCGGGGAATACGGTTTTTAATTAAGTCTGGTGTGTTTATTTGACTTTTTGTTATAATTTCCTGCTTTATGTTTGTTTGTTGTTTTTGTTTTGACAGGGTACAAAGTTGTGCATGCATAATACCCGAAGTTCGGGGGAACAAATTATACCTTACGACCCCAAACTTGCTAGAACATTGAGGCGGAATATGGCCGCACAACTTGAGGCAGCGAGGATCGCTGCGGAACTGCAGGCCCAACAAAATCTTAATGCTGGTGGTCCGCATGATGATGTGTCAAGGAATGATGAGGAGCTCGAGTTAGATGGAGCTGGCGCGACGGGCGCTATTATTGTTCCACCGCTACCGCCCGGAGCCAAGTTTAACATCACTAGCACGATGATTCAGTTGCTGAACTTGAGAGGAGTGTTCCGCGGTGTTGCTGGTGACGATGCAAACCAGCACTTGATGAATTTCGTGGGCATCTGCAAGTCGTTCGAATTGCCAGGAGTGAGTCAGACAGCGATCAGGCTCAGATTGTTTTCGTTGTCTCTGTCTGATGAGGCAGCGTTGTGGTTGACGGAATTGACCCCCGACTCTATCGCAACGTGGGGCGAGTTGAGAGGAGCTTTCCTAGAAAGGTTCTTTCCTCCCTCTCGGATGATACAGTTGAGGGACGAAATCAGCAACTTTAGGCAGCAACCGCACGAAGCACTGCACGAGACTTGGTTGCGATTCAAGAAGAAACTGACACAGTGCCCCAACCATCAGCTGAACAACGAATTCTTGATGCAGACATTCTACAGGGCACTAAATTCGGCTACCAAGCCGACGTTGGACAACGCAGCAGGTGGAGCGTTTATGGGTCGCACTTTTGCCGACGCCACAACTATTTTGGACAGGCTCACCAAGACCAACAGGGCCTGGCACACACGAGATTCAGAGGTTGCAGCTAGCACCTATACAGTTGGTATGTCAGCCGAGCAGCGCAGAAGAGCGGAGGAACGCGACCAAGACATGGCGCACCTAAAAATGCAGTTAGATCTCCTGACAAGGCACTTGACGTCAGGAAGTATAGAGAAGGTGCAAGCTGTGGGTTCCCAAGGTATAGAGACTGAGGACGCGAATTACGTGGGGGGTTTCCAGGCCAATGGCCAAGGTAACCAAGGTCGGAACTATCCAAACCACTATGAGAATGGTGGCTACAAAAATCGCGACCAAGGAAGCTGGAGGAACAACGCCGATAGAGGTGGGTTGTATATACCACCTGGCAATCGGGACAAAACTGGCAGCGAGGCTGAGACTTCCAAACTTGAGAACATGATGGCAAAGATGCTGCTTAAGGTAGAGTCGACTGACTCTGGGGTAAAGGCAATGCGGAATGAGCTATCAATATTGAGTCTGGTAGTGGAGTCACACTCAACCGCTATCAAACAACTAGAGCAGCAAGTGGGTCACATCTCGGCATCTCTAAACCCAAGGAAACAAGGTACTTTGCCGAGCGACACCACTAATCCGAAGAATGATGCAAGTTGTATGGCGATCACCACAAGAAGCGGAAAAATGTTACCGGAATCACATCCGGTAATTCAGACTCAAGGTGATACTGCGGATGATGAAGAGGCAGTAGAGGAGGAAACGCCAAAGCCCGCAGAGAAACGCAAGGAAGCTGAAAAGCTTCCAACTATGATGTTTTGACACCCACCTCCGTTCCCACAGCGTTTGAAGAAGAGAGCTGACGACGGAAAGTTCCTGAACTTCATCACCATGTTGAAACAAATTTCAATAAACATACCATTGGTGGAAGCGCTGGAACAAATGCCCGGTTATGCCAAGTTCATGAAGGACTTGATCACAAAGAAGAGGACGGTAAGTTTTGAGCCGGAAGACAACCTCCATCACTGCAGCGCTATTTCCTCTAGATCATTAGTGGAGAAGAAAGGAGATCCAGGTGCGTTCACTGTTCCATGTACTATCGGGAAGCTCAACTTCGGAAGAGCTATGTGTGATCTTGGGGCTAGTATCAATTTGATGCCGCTAGCAGTGTATAACAAATTGGGTTTGGGAGCTCCTAAACCAACGTCCATGAGAGTGAGGATGGCTGACCGTTCGGTAAAGCGACCCGTAGGGATCTTGTCTGATGTGCTAATAAAGATCGGTAGGCTTATCTTCCCAGCTGACTTTGTAATTTTGGATTGCGAAGTGGACTTCGAAGTTCCCATAATCTTGGGACGACCATTGTTAGCTACGGCGAGAGTATTGGTTGACATGGAGAAAAACGAACTGACCTTCCGATTGAACAATGAAGTGGTCAAGTTCGATGTGTCCAAATTGATGAAGCAACCAAGTGACATGAGGGTGGTCGCGGTCATCAATGCTATTGAGGAAGAGCCCGCGGATGTGCACCTTGAGGAGAAGTGTTTGGTTGAGACCCGAGCTGCTATGAAGTTGGGATCGAATGGGGTGGTGAGACAGGCAGAAAAAGGCGGTGAAAATAGATCAAAGAAACGCAAACACCGCAAGAGAATCTGCAAAGAAAGAGCGAAGAAGCGGTCACGACTAGCTGCGGAGCCAACAAAAGAAGAAGTTGGACAGCAACATCGAATCAGCAGCGCGTGCAAACACTCCATCGAGTTCTCTTGTTTTGGAGACCCTGGCGGTCTCCAACATCATTCCAGAATCTGAGTCCAATCGACATCACAGGTATTCCTTTATTCTCACAGTTTTTTTATGCTTTCGCATATATGCATTGGGGACAATGCATGAGTCTAAGTTGAGGGTGTTGGGAAACCTGTGAGTCACCGCCGAGGGTTTTTGTTGCCGATTTCTTTTCCCTACGGTGTGCTATCTAGTAGAACCGGCATGTTTAGGTTGTTTTAAATTTTTTTTTTAGTGTCTATAGCAAGCAGGCGTTGATCTTGTCTAAAAACGAGGCCCCTTGAAAAATTTTCTGGTTTTGAGCTTATGTTGAAACAATTGACTGTCTGGATCCTTGTATGTCATTGGGTGATTATGATTAGAATGAGGATGCTTAAGCCGAGCGGTTGTTTGATAGTTGGTAGCAATATAGTTTCTTGGTGCCAAGAGCGTGTGAGATTATTGTCATAAATTCTTACTTTGTGCATGCATCTAGAACTTGCCCGGTCTATTTTGTTAAGTTCGAAGTTTGGTTGCTTAGGAAAGGATCACAGGCCCTTTTGTGTGCAGTCCACTTAACCTAAAAGACCGTCCAAATATAAATAATCCCTTGATCCCTGTTTGAGCCATAATTGACCTTATTCTTTCAATAACCTGTCACCATTCCTGTTTAACTTTGAATCCCTATCTTGGCCCTGGTCCTTCCTTGGACATCGTGCACCTCAACGTAGGCAAAACAACCTAAGTTGAGGGTGGCTACTATAGAGGTAAACCCTGTTTTGGCCCTGGTCCTACCAAAGGACATTGTGCACCTTGACGTAGGCAATCAACCTAAGTTGAGGGTGGCTACTACAGTGGTAAAGGAGAAGAAAAAGAGGATGGAGATGATTGTTTTTGAATAGAATGAAAATCCGGGTGTGCGCCTAAGAAAAGAAAAGAAAAAAATAAAGAAAGATGAAAAAGATCGAAAAAGAAACAAAAAGAATTGTCAATAAGAGGCCGCACCTGTATCTAGAATCAAGGAAATAAAAAGGTGAATAAGGATGGATAAAGTGAAGTTATGTGGTGATAAGATGTAACCGGTTCCAAGGAGGGCTTAGTCACTAACCCCTAAATGTATCCTACCTGCACCCGAAGCCTCATTACAAGCCGAAACAAGTCCTGTAGTGATCCTGAGTAGCTTTCTGAAGAACCGAAATAGAATAGTAAGGGCAAGCCTATGGTATCGCATGTGCATTGTTTGAAATCGTTTGTGAGTGTGAGCGCTTACCTAGTCCGAAATCTTGTGTGTGGGATTTCTTTGTGGTGAGGGCACCAAGATGTCTATATTGTCTATTGATTGTTAGGATAGCTGCGTATGTGTATGCATAATATTCTATCATATCGGAATGACATGTTTGGATCCTTGCAAGTTAGTGTTTCATACATTCGTGTGTTACAAGGGAGCATGATTTAATTGAATAAGTTTGAATGAACATGAGTTGCTATAGACATGAGTTTGTGTTCTTAGTAGAGTCGTATTATTGTTTTATGTTATGTTGCTTGAGGACAAGCGAACGTTTTAAGTTGAGAGTGTTGATGTGACGCTAATTTACGCCACTTTCGACTCCTTTTTACTAAGAACAATCGTACGTTTTCAAGCAACCATTGTTGTTTTTGATGTTTTTTATGTTGTATTTGTAGGAAATGGAAACAAACACGGAAACGGACGGAAATACGCGAAAAAGAGCAATCTGCCTAAGTGTGACGGCCTGAGTGACGGCCCGTCACACATGTGACGGTCCGTCACTGGGACCGTCACTCCAAGGCAGCAAAGGGATAGTGCTACTGCCTAAGGCTGACGGTCCAGGCGACGGTCCGTCAAGGCAGTGACGGTCCGTCAGCCTGACCGTCACGCTAAGGCAGTGGCTTACGTCGGCGACCCGCGTTTTGGGGATTCCTAGCCCGTTTTGGATTTGGTTTCTTTGGCTCCTATAAATAACCTATGATAGGTTTATGTAATTAGAAGACACCCAATAGTTTTAGAATAGTTTTTAGTCGTTTTTTGAGAGCAACAACACGTTTTCGGATTCGTGAATTCGTGTTCTTGAGTTCTTTGTTGTTCTTGTTCTTGGATTATTGAAGAGTATTTTCATCATATTGTAAGAATCTTCTTTCCTTTATAATGAATTACTTCTTTTCTTCTTCGAGCATGAGTAACTAAAACTCCCGCAACTAGGGTTGTGGGAGCCATGGCAACCGTAGCAATATAGATTCCGGGTAGCGTTGGGTTCGATATATGTATTGTCACGTTGTTAATCATACTTTATGTCACGTTTTCTAGTGGGTTGGAAACATTAGAACATGCCTAGGTTTAATTTGCTTGAGAAAGAGATTAAAACCGGGAAACTTGATTAACAACAAGGATTCGAGACTACCAACTCTCGTCTTAAAGATTAATGCCGTAACTGGATTAGTCTACTTGATGTTAGGATTGAGAGCTAAAAAGCACATCTTTTTGAGATCGAAAGAAGATAAAAGGAAATTTGTTTATTTGGTCGAGAGACGTGTAGACGATACAATAGACGCAATCACACCGTGACACGCATATAGAAAGAACCCGGTTAAGCCTAGAATCGACATTGTTACAACGCCATGGTGAACACATCCCTAGTTCATCCTCTCATACTGATTTAAACTCCTACGTTTATTATTGTTTTGTTTACAATTTGATTACAAAACCCCCCCTTTTATTTACTGGAAACGATTGACGACTAGTCACTTAATTCACTAAAGTCTTAATCATCACCATATTCTCTGTGGGATTCGACCCCAACCTTGTTGGGTTATATATTTGACAACGATCGCTTACGCTTCTTAAATTGAGGTGTAGTTTGAGTGTTATCAATCTCACAGTTACAGTTTAGAATTGGGACTTACACCCACTTCAGTAAAAGGTCTTATGTTTTACAATTTTGACTTATGTACTTCAGATGTTATACTTTATCTAGTTTTCAGTCATGATTTCAGTATAAATGTTTTCTCATGATTCCAAAGTTAGTGTATTATCTCACATGCTTAGTACATTAGAATACTGATCACATACCTTCTTGTGATGCATCTTTTTTATGATGCAGGTTTTAGTGATAGCTTCCTGGATCATGGTCAGACAGATCACAGCTTCCAGCTAGGAAGGAATGAGTTCTCCTTCTCCGAGAACACCAGTCAGTAAGTAGTTATAGAGGTTATTTCACTTGCTGTACATTGATTAAAGATTGTTGAGGGTCATGTCCCAGATAACCATAGTTAGTGTTAGTAGCGGCTTCATAGACAGTCATTCAGTCAGTTGTATTAGTATTCAAATGCTATTGTATCTCAGTTTATGATAGTTTATTTTGTTATAATATTTTTAAAAGAGCTCAACATATTTTAGCTTCCGCATTATCTTTCAATATATATCTCAGCAGTATGCCAGGCCATGGGTTAGCTTGGGGTCACTTGTGACTCTAAGCACCGTATCGTGTCTAGGGTGTAGGCTCGAGGCATGACAAACTTGGTATCAGAGCACAGAGTTCAAGTGTCCTAGGGTGTCTGTGAAGTCGTGTCTAGTAGAGTTTTGCTTATGGGTGTGTTGTGCACCACACTTATAATCAGGAGGCTATAGGGCATTTAGGAAATGTTTCCCTTCGTTCATACTCCAGATCATTCACTAAAGTTATTCCTTCAGAAACTTATGCAGATTCATGCATTAATCCGATTCCTCTAGTCATGCCTCATCTTCTAGGTGGTGGGAACAGTAAAGTTCAAATTTCTGTCAGGGAGATGCTCTCAAATAGAGTCATCAGAAAGTTAATAGACTACACAAGGGCTTGATAGGAGGCACTAGTGCGTAAGTCTACTGATTCAAAAGCATGTATCCTTTTTAACTCGTGCAGTTGAGCCTATAGTAGAATGTGCTCTCAGACCCCCTCCCAGACGCTTTACTACGAATTGTGCATTAGCCCAAGGGTATGGTTGTATGAGTGTTTGGGTAGCAAAATCACTCAATAGATAGTGTTAATTGAGATGCTATGGGCCATAAGTAGTAGAATCACTCCAGAACTAGATGTGTGAATTCAGAAGTATAGTAGTTATAAGATGAGGATGGTGATGCTAGTTTTATAGAATTTACCCAGTAGGCTTGACATAATGTATGCAGAGAATTAAGTTGATTAATTTGCAATGAGTATGGTGGTGTAAGTAAGATGTATATTTGACCCCTAGACGAATTGGTAAATTGTGACTAAGTCATGAGATAAAGGAGAGGGACCTTAAGCATTAGGAAGGTAGATATGTACCCAAAGTAGTATGTTGTTGTATGACATTCAGGAGGTCATAGATGGACGATGTTGAGTCCCTTAGAGTGATTATAATCCAGTTGATTTTGGTGGATGTGAACTTAGAGATGTGATTCTAGTAGATGAATAAGCAAAGGTCAGATTGTTAAGTGTTAGAAGAAGTGGTTATATACCCCAGTAACAGTATGAGTCCTCTAGTGATAGCCTTAAAGGTAAAGAGGAAGCTAAGAGATGCCTCAAAAGAATACCTAGCAAGGGTTTAACATCTTCAGTTATATCCTATCAGGGAGAGTTTAGTGTCCAGGAATACAGTGATACCCCAACCTTACAAGAGTTAGTTTATTATAGACTAGTTTGGGAGAGAGATCCGCAGACTTAGAGAGGTGACGTTTAAGCTCAGGGGGAGATGATAGATGAAGAACCAAGTCGAGTCTTGTGATCAACCAGTAAGAATTCTAGAAAGGGCTATGATGGGATATCAATCCATTCTTATTCCAGCGGATTTCCTAGCACTTCAGTCAAGGTGACACTATACTCAGACATATTTATGTCATACTCACGGATAAGTTCATGCACTCCATACAGGTTCATGTCCATACTCAGCTCCTAGAACAAACAGAAATTTCTCCAAACAGCGATTCCAGTCTTACTCTACAATTCTATAAATTCCAGCTTTATGCGATGAGACTCATTATAGCAGTAAACTCATGTCTCACAGTATGCTCTGTTCTATGTACTCAGTTCAATCCTCGAGATATGCCCTAATGGCTAGTGAAATCATGTTATGTCAGGAAGTGTGTCACGACCCAACTACCAGGCCGTGTGGGCTCCTACTCTAACCACCTAGATAGACAAATCCTTACCACGTGATCTAAGAGGTGCTTGCGGAAAGCAAAGTATAATAATATAATAATCTCATTTTAATACGTGAAAATATTTACAACTTGTTTTAGAAAACATCTTTTTTATAAAGAAATACAGTAAAACCTTTTTAAAACTGGGAAAAACAACCCTCACTAGAATCTAGTCTAAGCCGGTACAAGACCTGCTATAGGAGTAATACAAGGAAATGTAAAATAACACAACTTCCACCATAGGAACAAGAGAGGAAGCTGTTGAAGATCACTGTCTTCATGTACCTATGAAATATCACCAATCCTGCAACTAGACTATACCCAAAAAGGTATAGCAAGAGTAGAATCAGTACAAACACACGTACTTGTAGGCATCATCGGTCGACCCGAATCCACTCGTACCATCATATAAAAAAAATCAAGGGAAAGTATGTAAATAACTACAATAGTCCCATCCTACAACCTTCACCTCACCAAAATTCAATATAATCCCAAGCATGCCTATCCCTTCCGCTGCTAACTCCACCACCATGAGACGCTATGCTCTGACCCCTAGCAAATTCCCAAGTCACCTTAACCCTTAGACTTCCCAAGTCACCTTGACAGCTAGACTTCCCAAGTCACCTTATGACTTAGACTTCATAAGTCACACTTGTCATTAGCCGAATCTATGCCCATACCCGGACTACCATCCCCATACCCCAATCAACCACTATGACTCAACAACCCAGAGTAAACCCCACTACTTAGTGACATAGACCACACCCATTGTACCGCCACCTACTAGTACAAAACCACCCAATGACCCCAGGGCCATACTCGACAAGTAACAACAGCCAACACTATAACCAGACCACAAGTCTCTTCCTTAGCTTATCAACTGCATGCAACAAGTTGAACCAACATTGAGAATCCTCAGTGACAACAAAAATGTATCCTCTTTGCATAACCCAGACCAAATAAAGATCCCTAGGATATCATCTATGCTAATAACATATGACCTTTGTTCACAGAAGAACAACCTTGTCACTTAAGCGCACTTACCCGGCCCTTCAAGGACCAACTATATGCCACATACTTACAATTCTCGACCCTCTCAGGAACCCAAAATGTGAAGAACAATAAGTAACAATTAGACCCATAACAATACAATTTCAGACTCTCAGTCTTCCTTCTAAACTTATCAACCACAGGGAACAGGTTCAACAATCATTTAACAATAAACATTTACCGTTTTACATTTCCAGACCAACTACGGGTCCCTAGACTAACACCTAGTGTTAATATACAATACCTAATCCACTCTGGGACCAATCCCCACAATTAAGTGTAATAACCTGGCCTCTCAAGACCATCATACAACAATCACATGTAAAGAATATAATTAAATACCAAATAAACACTCCACCCGGTCCACTCATGGAACCATCGTCAAAATACAATCAATACATATGCAACAAACCCGTACCAGGCGTGGTACCCGAGCCAACCGATGTTATTCTCGTACCAGGCATGGTACCTGAGCCAATCATAAATATTCCCCTACCAGGCAGGGTACCCAAGCCAACCATTAGTATTCTCGTACCATGCATTGTACCTGAGCCAACCAAATGTCACACAATCTAACAGTCAACAAACAATGAATAAAAGAACACTTGTAAGCCAACAAGCAACAACACCTAGCTCATTTTACAAGACTGATAATCGGACAATTAGACATTCAAAAATCATTCCCTAAGCATGCAACTCATACAATACTAAGAAATAGTACATGAAACACATAATGCACATTGGGAAAACAATAACCATCACCTACCCTATTCCGGTTACATAAACTCAACCTTGGATCCCATCCGCAGACTGAATGCCCATTTGCCCCTTTTTAACACATGGCTAGTAGATACATTTATTTTCGAACCTTATGCTAAGGTAGATACAATATAGGGAATACTGCTCCCACCCTGGTACTTCCACCAGTCCTGCTATTCTAGTTTTTTTATATACAATCATTTCAGAAACTCCCTTTAATTAATCCCTTAACTACTATAGTATTTATGTTCCCCTAATCTTCTTGTCATTCTAGTACCTGAATTTTATCATCATACAACCTAGCATTTTACATACCATATCTCAACCCAATCATTATCTAATTCAACCCAGCCAAACACAATACTCCTGCAAACTCCGTGCCCGAAGTCCTAGACATGGTTTCTCCTTTCCGTCTTTACAATATTATGAAATAAAAGCAAGTCAATATCTACTCAATACAGAGAAAACCTAGCCTATATGGACACCAAGCAGCTGCACAATGTAATTTTTGGCTCTGTGAAGGCGTTCCCTGACGGATGATTAGCCTGAAATCCGTGGATTTGCGTCCTTTTAGTCAGAATCCCTCCTCCCCATGGCTCCCAAGCTTTGGAGCAGCCTAGGAGGGTTTTTGTAGCAACCCTCATCCGTTTTTGACTAAAGAAGAGAGAATAAGATTATAAAACCCATTTCTGGGCTTTTTGGTTCCGTTATTCTTCTATAGCGGACTGCCAACTGCCATCGCGGTACTGCTATAGTGACCTAAATCCTGATACAACAGACTCAACTTTTTAGCACGGACATTGTTCATTAAAATAGTCATACCTTTTTATTCAGGAAGTGGATTAATGAACAGTCGATGGCATTGGAAAGAGGACTCGGAGATTTTTAATTTGGTGGGTATTGGGACACTTAACTCCTTGTATTCTAGAAGGAATGCTCATTTTAAGTTAACCCTAGTTTGAACTTATCCCGAAACTTAATCGGTAAGGAAACTTTCAACTTAACTTTGTGCTAGGGGTATTGTATGACCTTAGGACATACCAAATGTACTCTCATACTAAAGAATTAATCCTAACTTTTATAACGAATGAAAGGCACCTGCCTTGATTGCATATATTTTTAGTAACGATAGAATAGGTCGTTATAACAGATACAAATTTACCCATCGTACGTCCTCGAACGATCTCTAAGGTAGAAGGAAAAGAATGAACCAGCCCCTTGAACCTTAACGCTCTACCATGACAGCATAAAAATAGCCTTACGCGAATCACCGAAACTCTCAAATCCCCTGGGTGTACCTAAACTCAACCAAAATTTAATTACATTCCGCTCTGTCAAGGAATTTCTTCCTTTGAGTTGTACGAGACAAGTTAGACTACTCCTCTTCGAGTGCCCAAGAAATTCGAGGCCTCGTTGAAATACCTGGGTGAAAGAATTTCAAACATAACGGACCAAATCCTAATTCCCACGCTAAGAGAAACCAAAACTCTTTGTGGTGACCCAGTTTTCTATAGAGGTCCGCACTCTGCTATAGCGGTACCACTGTAGCGGAACCGACCGCTATGGCAGTGCTAATCGATTTTGACTTCCGCTATAGCAGTAATTTCTCCAGTATAGCGGAGGTCGTGATAGTGTTGTGTCAACTGCGATAGCGCTGTGTCAACCGCTATCGCGGTTGACACAGGACAAAAACTAATAAAATTCCCCAAAAGTGCCTATTTTATAACACACCTTAATTCCTGATGTTCTAGAACAAACCATTTACGTCAACCTTGATAATAGGAGTTCTACTTACCCGAATTTATTTCCGAAAAGTCTCCAGGACTCCTTTATGTCTTAGCTAATGAGAAATCTAGCTCACCACAAGACACATTACCTAATCCTCACCCGGACTGTCCTAGACCATACCTTGCTCTGAAATCATCCGAGACTAGCCTAGTCTTAAAATTCAAACTCCTAAACTGAGAAAAATAATCTTAACCTGGGCAATTACACCCTAAACAATGATATACCGAATATTCATCACCAAACACTACACTGTGTCTTCCCTTTGGGATATCTACCTTATGACCCTTTTCACCCTTTCATGATCAACACATAAAATAGACCATCTAGAGTATAACCACTAACCAATACACCACTATGGGTTTCATTAACGCATAGATTTTCCATCATTACTTACATTAGTCCATTTAACCCTCATTAATCAATCATTTATAACTAACCAACTTTTTAGTTATCACCCGAGGTCAAGCTATGCTTATTTAGCCTCGCAACTAGCTTATAACTAGTCAAATTACTGACTCAATATGTCTCAATCGCTCAAAGAAAATAACAACCAAGTAATACCATATCTACCCATTTCCTTTTATCGCACATGGATAGTAATCCTTATAATTCATGCACTAGCTCACAGCTTAACTAGCGATTTAAAACAACACGGGAATGAAAAAGAAAAACAAAACTGGGGAAAATAGGACAGGTATTCTGCCCTCTCTCTCTCGCTATAGTGGCTTGCACACCGCTATAGCGACCCCAACAGCAGCAGCCTAGAAAAATGGAAATTTGTAGCAAGGTTTACCCATTCTCTTTTTCCCGATTATCAACGTTAACCTCATAAATCTCACCACGGTCTTCAATATAACCCCAAGACCATCCTCCGCAATGCATAGTTTGAAATTTAGCATCATGATATCACAAAATCAATTTCAAAATACATGAGAAAACTATTCACAACAACACATTCCCACTATCATGCAAGAATAACCCCCTTGTTCCCATGGTTCCCAACCAAGCCCGACTGTCCTGAAACTGGAGCTTCCCTATAGTCGTAAGTCTTGTCGCCTTACCATCTTAACCAATGATAAGTACCATTTTGAAATGTAACACGAAATTTCCAATTAATACACATGGCAATCCACTAACCAAAGTACATAAAATCAAGTCATGACTCTTCCCGAACCAACATATCCACAATAACGTAAGCAGTTAAACACCAACAATTGCAGTCATACAAGTATTGCTACACACATAATTTCAAGTTTCAATCACAGTTCAAGTCACATGCACTACTCTTATTCACTGCATGGATGACTATTAGTCAATCATCCACTCATTATCACAACCTCTAAGGCCAAATACCAATTGGAACCTTCCTCGTTCCAACTTCTCTTGCGTGTTTCATAACAGTCGGAGTCAAATGACATCTTTTTCCTTATCGAGATACCAATTGGAATCGAGAGATACCAATTGGACTCAACTCATACAACCAAGTAAACGAACCACACGAAAAGGAATAAAAGAAGAGATATGTTTCCTAGAATGCTTTATAGCTTCCCAAAGATTAGATGTAGACGTCAACACACCAATCTGCAGGACTCTATTTGATATTTTACTCTTGTACTGGGAGACCGGTAACCTAGGCTCTAATACCATATGCCACGACCCAACTACCGGGTCATGCGGGCGCCTACTCTAACCACCTAGATAGATGAACCCTAACGACCCGATGCAATAGGTGCCTGCGCAAAACAAAGTATAACAATATAATAATCTCATTTTAATACGTGAAAATATTTACAACCTTGTTTCGAAAAACATCTTTTTTACAAAGAAATATAGTAAAACCTTTTTAAAATTGGGAAAAACAACACTCCCTAGGATCTAGTCTAAGCCGGTACAAAAGCTACTATAGGAGTAATACAAGGAAATGTAAAATGAAATAACTTCCACCATAGGAACAAGAGTAGAAACTGTTGAAGACCGTTGTCGTCCTATACCTATGAAACATCACCAATCCTTCAACCAGACTATACCAAAAAAGGTATAGTAAGAGTAGAATCAGTACAAACACACATACTAGTAGGCATCATCGATCGACCCGAATTCACTCATACCATCATATAAGAAAATCAAGGGAAAGCATGTAATTAACTACAATAGTTCTGTCCTCCAACCTTCACCTTACCAAAACCCAATATCAACCCAACCCTGCCTATCCCTTTCGCTGCCAACTCCACCACCATGAGACGCTATACTCCAACCCCTAGGAAATTCCTAAGTCACCTTAACCCTTAGACTTCCCAAGTCACCTTGACACCTAGACTTTCCAAGTCACCTCATCACCTAGACTTCCCAAGTCACACTTTTCATTATCTATGCCCGTACCTGGACTACCATCCTCTTACCCCAGTCAACCACTATAACTCAACAACCTGGAGTAAACCCCACTACTTAGTGATGTAGACCACACCTGTCGTACCGCCACCTACTAGTACAAAACTTCCCTAATGACCCCCAGGGCCATACTCGACAAGTAACGTCTGCCAACGCTATAACCAGACTACAAGTCTCTTCCTTAGCTTATCAACTGCACGCAACAAGTCTAACTGACATTGAAAATCCTTAGTGATAGCAAATATGTATCCTTTTTACATAACCCAGACCAAACAAGGATCCCTAGGACATCATTTATGCTAATAAAATACGATCTCGGTTCACAGAAGAACCACCTAGTCACTTAAGCACACTAAGCCGGCCTTCCAAGGACCAACTATAGGCCACATACTAATAATTCCTGGTCCTCTTAGGAACCCAATATGTGAAGAACAATAAGTAACAATTAGACCCGTAACAATACAATTCCAGACTCTCAGTCTTCCTTCTAAACATATCAACCACAATGAACAAGTTCAACAATCATTTAACAACAAACATTTACCTTTTTACATTTCCGGGCCAACTATGGGTCCTTAGACTAACACCTAGTGTTGATATACAATACCCAATCCATTCTGGGACCAGTCCCCATAATTAAGTGTAATAACCCGACCTCGCAAGACCATAATACAACCATCACATGTCAAGAATATAATCAAATACCAGATAAACACTCCACCCAATCCACTCATGGGACTATCGTCAGAATACAATCAATACATATGTAATAAACCCATACTAGGCGTGGTACCCAAGCCAACCAGTGTTATTCCAGTACCAGGCATGGTACTCGAGCCAACCATTAGTATTTTCGTACCAGGCATGGTACTCGAGCCAACCAAATGTCACACAATCTAACAGTCAATAAACAATGAACAAAAGAACACTTGTAAGCCAACAAGCAACAACACCTAGTTCATTTTACAAGACTGATAACCAGACAATTATACATTCAAAAATCATTCCCTAATCATGCAACTCATAAAATACTAAGCAATAGTACATGAAACACATAATGCACATTGGGAAAACAATAACCATCACCTACCCAATTCCGATTATATAAACTCAACCTTGGATCCCGTCCGCAAACTGAATTCCCATTCGCCCTTTTTTCACATATGTCTAGTAGATACATTTATTTTTGAACCTTTTGCTAAGGCAGATATATAGGGAAGACCTCTCCATCCCTGGTACTTCCACCATTCCTTCTATTCTACTTATTTTATATACAATCATTTCAAAAGCTCCCTTTAATTAATCCCTTAACTACCATAATATTTCTGGTTCCCCGAATCTTATCGACACTCTAGTTCCTAAATTCTATCATCATACATCCCATAATAACCATAATTAGCCCAGCATTTTACATACCATATCTCAACCCAATCATTATCTAATTCAATCCATCCAAACTCAATACTCCTCCAGACTTCATGCCTGAAGGCCTAGACATAATTTCTCCTTTCCGTCTATACAATAATACAAAATCAAAGCAGGTCAATATCTACTCAATATAGAGAAAACATAGCCTAGTTGGACACCAAGAAGCTACCCAATGTAATTTCTGGCTCCATGAAGGTATTCCCTGATGGATGACAAGCCTAAAATCTGTGGAGTTGCGTCCTTTTAGCCAGAATCCCTCCTTATGGCTCCCAAGCTTTTGAGTAGCCTAGGAGGGTTTTGGGGGCAACCCTCATCTATTTTTTATTAAAGAAGAGAGAATGAGATTATAAAACCCATTTCTAGGCTTTCTGGTTCAATCATTTCTCTATAGCGGACTGCCAACCGCTACCGTGGTACCGCTATTAGTGACCTAAATCCCGCTACAGCAGACTCAACTTTTCAGCACAAACAATCTTCAGTAAAATGGTCATAACTTTTTACTCGGAAAGTGGATTAATGAATAGTCATTTGTATTTGAAAGAGCACTCAGAGATCTTTAATTTGGTGGGTACTAGGACCCCTAACTCTCTATATTCTAGGAGGAATGCTCATTTGAAGTTGACCCTAGTTTAAACTTTGCCCAAAACTAAATCAGTAAGGAACATTTTAACTGAACTTTGTGCTAGGGGTATTGTATAACCTTATTACATATCAAATGTACTCTCATACTAAAGAATTAATCCTAACTCTTATTATGAATGGGAGGCACCTTCCTTGGTTGCAGATATTTTCAGTAATGAAGGAACAGGTCGTTACAATGTGAGACACTCAGGCCTTTGCACTTGACTTCTCAGCCCTCACCTTGAGTGGCTAGATCACCCTAAGTATAAGTCAAAACCGATTAGTATTCCTTCATTCATGATGCTCATGCTCCAACTCTATTCCTTCATTAATCTTAGCTTATATCATCACATCTGTTAGTAGAGGAAGCTAAGTAGAAGCCTAGATGGGAAGTACTAGATTTTCCTCTTTTGGTATCCCTTTGTAGAAGTTCTTACAGTTACAGTTTGTAGATATAATAGGGAAAAAGAGATGATTCTCAGGTAGTGTCAGCTACAAAGAATTGATAAGATGATCATAGTAATAGGCTTGAATATCACGATGAAATACATGTGGGCTTTTTTCTTTGTAGAACTAGTGACCCATTGATTAGAGTTCAAGGTTAGTTGATTTTCGTGATAAGAGAGAATATCATTCTTAGGAGGTACCTCCAAATGTAAGAGATTTAGTCGAGATAGGCTTGAACATGGTGAATGAAGGTAGTTAGGCTCAAACCTCAGTATTTATTTATGCACTGATGAGAATTTTAGTTGCAAATGGTAAGCGTAGTATTCAAAGAAGTTGGTGTAGTTATAAAGGGTGTTCCTAAGCTTAAAAGTTGTCAACTATATTATTAAGGTGGGAATAGTCTTGTTCTTACTCCCTGTCTAGGGTGCTCATACCTTATGTCCAATAGCTTCAGATAGTAAGATAGTAGATTTCTCACATCAGATCAGTTCAGACCTGCCGGTAATCAATCCTAAGGCCAGAAAGCCCTACGCTTAGTTTAGTCCATGCTAGTGAGTTCAGTTTAGAAGAGAATAGTTTTATCGTACAGTTAATCCTCTCAGTTTTATGTTCCTTTCAGCCAACTATGATTTCTTAGAATGTGTTCATTCTCTATAAGTTTCAGCTGAGTCCCTACTCTCAATCCAAACCAGTTATCATATTGGATATTCAGTTTCATGTCCTATCAGTGTTCTCATACTCTCAGTATGCATATATGCCTCATGAACCCAACTTAGTTTATATATTTCTGTTAGAAATCATTTACCATGTCAGTACTTCAGCTTTTAGAACTCAGTTAGTGAGATTGCAACTCTTTTCCACAACCTCAGCCTATTTAGTCTTCATTCGAGGATGAATGATCACAAGGGGGAGATACTGTAATACCCCAAAAATTCTAAGCTCAGACCCAAACCATTTACATGAGTGTAATGATCATTTTTCTAGTGTTGTGAGTACTTTGAATGTGAATCATGTTCATAAGAAACTCCTAGAAGCAAGTTAAGTTGGAAGAGCCCCAACCAAAGAAGTTTTCATGAAAGACCAAACAAGTATCATATTCAAAGGATCACACCTCTTAGATTATGAAGTGTTAAGTGGCCTAGTACCCACCAAACTAAAGGATTTTGAGTCTTCTTTCCAACTCCACTAACCATGCATTAATAAGGAAAAAGTTATGGGTATTTACTGCAGCATTGTCAGTAACTACGGATGGGAAAATAGACCTGTAACTTAGAATTTTTACCTTCAAAATGATGAGTTGGTCCATGACCCGTAGACTAAAACCACAGTCCGTAGTATGACACGTGGTTTGTCAATTTTCAGCCTTTCTTCCAGATTTCCATGGGTGACTTCACGGGTCATCGTTTCAAATGACGGTTTGTCCTATAACTCGTGGAATCACCTTCAGAGAACCCCAGAACTCAAGGACAGAACCACGACTTAGTTGACAGTCCATCATTCAGAACCAGAGTCCATCAACCATTCCTTGGTTCGATATTCCGAGAATTTCAGCAGTTTTTAATTTAATTTCCCAGGGGTATTTCAGACCATTTCTTCTTTTTTTAGCTCTGACTATAAATAGTTGGAGGCTTATTTTATTAAGTAAAATACCTCCAAACTATCAGTTTTCCTCATTCTTTCTCTCAAGTCCATTTCAAAGAATAAAAGAGTGTTTTTCTCCAAAGTTCAAACCTAGGGTTCTTCTCTAAAGCTTCCAACCTTTAAGGTAGTTCAAGATTCTTGAACAACCAGTTATGTGGGTATTCGATGAGGATCTCCTTTCACCCTCATGCCCAAAGTTAAGTTTTCTGTTATGATTCTAGGGTTCATACCTAAATAAGTGTTTTACTATGAATTCGATCTCTTGAGGATCCTACATGACTAGTATTCTTGCTAGAACGATTTCTACATGAATTCTTGTAATTAGATTTCAAAACCCTAGATTTTAGAAGAAGTTAATTATAGCCTGATTTTATCCAACTATCCATATCTTTACAGAACTGAATTCCTCATGATACTATATGTTCCCCGTATATGTTTAAAGTGATATTGCGAGAAGTTTTACGGATATTTTCTTAAATTCCTAGAATTTTGATGAAACAGACTTAGCCTGTATTTACAGCATGTTCTGTATGAATTAGCTTTCTTTTCAAGAACTTAGAATGAAATTGTAGTATTTTCACATGAACTAACTTTTCTTCAGAATACAGCCTAGTCTACTAGTACTCAATTTTAAAGCATAAAATTACCCAGTTATCAACCTACAACTTTTCAGAAAAATAGAATGCTTTCAGATTTAGTATTGTTTTTCATTCTCAAAACATCAATATATTTGAGATATCCAGTATTTCAGTTGCATTCATTGCTTTATATTCAATTGGCAATAGTCTTAGCACCGAGCGGATTAAGGGATTAAGGCTCAGCTGTCAGATTAGGCTAAGACCTTTACTAGAAGTCCCTAAGTCCCAGAACTATAGCGCTACCATAGGTATCAAAGGGTTCAGCTGTCAGATTAGGTTGAACACCCTTGTCCCTTGTGGACATCAGTTTAGTGGATGAACGTCAGATTTGTTTGTACCATTGGCAAGGTATGAACACCCTCTCAGCCTGGGTTACAGGTTTCCCCCATAGTTAGCTCAGTTTGGGGTATGTCGGTTAATAGTAGCTCTCATAGTCCATATTTATTATTGCATGACCTTGTATTCAGTTATTCAGTTTAGTGTTATACAATTGCATGTTTATATACTTGGTCATTGCATCAGCTTATACCTTTCAGCTTGCGTTCAGTACACTCTATCAGTATTTTCGGCACGTTAAGTAGAAGGAACTCACCTAAAGATTTACTTTAAACATGACTCTTAGCATGACTCTTGAATTTCAGCTCAGTTGCACTATTTCATGCTTTACAGACAGAATTGATCTTTCCAGTCCATGGGTTTCCCAAGTAACAATTTTACTTATCTTAAAATATTATGATCTCACAGTTACAGTTCAGAAATGGGACTTAAACCCTCTTCAGTAAAAGGGCTTATGTTTTACAGTTTTGACTTATGTACTTCAGATGTTATACTTAGTCCAGTTTTCAGTCATGCTTTCAGTATACATGTTTTCTCATGATTCCAAAGTTAGTGCATTATCTCACATGCTCAGTACATTCAAAGTACTGATTGCACACATTCTTGTGTTGCATCCTTTTCATGATGCAAGTTTTAGTGCTAGCTTTCAGGATTATAGTCAGACAGATTGCAGCTTCCAGCCAGCAGGAAACGAGTTCTCCTTCTCCGGGAACTCCAGTCAGTTAGTAGTTATAGAGGTTATTTCACTTGTTGTACATTGATTAAAGATAGTTGGGTGTCATGTCCCAGCTAACCATAGTCAGTGTTAGTAGAGGCTTCATAGACAGTCAATCAGTCTGTTGTATCAATTTTCAAATGCTATTGTATCTCAGTTTATGATAGTTCATTTTGTTATAATATTTTTAAATGAGCTCAGCAAATTTCAGCTTCAGCATTATCTTTCAGTCTATATCTCAGCAGTATGCCAGGTCATGGGTTAGCTTGGGGTCACTTGTGACTCTAAGCACTGTGTCACGTCTAGGGTGTAGGCTCGGGGAATGACACTACTAGACTTATTTTTGTACGATGAGACCAATGAACCTAGGGCTTTTATACTATATTTTTCACTCACAACGGGTTAGGTCGTGATAGTTCTCCTTTTAAAAAATGAGTTGGGCCAAAATCTGCGCAAATTCATACTATGGGGACGCGCTGTGCGGCGCAACAGGCCATTTGGCCAGCCTCCAAGCTTCTTCTCCCCAAGTGCACTATGGAGGTGCCTAGGGTAGCACTTAGGGCCCTTCCATAGAGCATTTATTTTGCCTTTTTCATTATTTTGCCTCCGTTAAGCCTCCATCTTGATCTATTATCAATGGAAATATTGCTGAACATTATCTCCAACTCCTACTCAGACTATAAAGCTTCATTATCACTTCATCATGCTCCAAATCCATGCGAATTCAATCATTATTCATCATACAATCAAGACAATCTACATAAGTGTATTTGACATAAAGTAAACACAAAATCGTATTAAAAAAGTAAAATTTGAGGCAAACTATATTATAAAACAAGACTTTTAGCCTCACATCAAGATTTCACACTTAAAATCTTGCTCATCCTCGAGCAAGCTTTACCCTATAACTACGACTCGACTACACTACACCAATTGAAACTAGATTTCTCAGTCTAAGTCTACAATGACTACAATAGATGACAAGTTCTTAACACAAATGCCTTAGTCATTTTAGACATTTAAAACTCATGCACAACTACTTCAAGACTACCTCGCCTCAAGTACTGACTTGACGATATTTCAAACACTCATAGAAGATGTTAATCACTTCACCTATCTTTTGTCAATCATGTGCCCCTCAAAACAAGAGATTTATCACTCACAAGCATGAACAGTGTCATATGAATCGGTATAAGAATAAAGTTACACTCACTCTCCAAAGAATTCACGTGAAACATACAATGAACCATAAGCTTGCTCTTAATGTACTACTCTACTAATATAAGAACGTCTGACTTAAGATCAAGTAGGACTTTTATGGTTGTAATGTAGGCTAAAGGATGGGTAGGGACTATTCAGACCGTCAATAGTGACTATCTTTCCTAAGAACTTTAATGCATCATAAACTTTTCATTGTTTCACTCTTTGTTCAATAAACCAATCTTTGTTCTTTTACTCTTCTCACCCATACACTCTCTTTGTTCTCCCATATTTTAAGCAAGCATCACACACCATTTATAAGGAGAAATAAAACACATCTCTTTTCTTTCTTTTTCACTTTTTTTGCTTCCTACTAACATTATATGATCTTTTAAATTGTACCCTTAGACTTTTCTACAGGCTTCCATTTCAACTCTTTCCCTTTTTCTATTCTTACTGCTTCAACTCTTTTTTTAAAAATTAATTAAATGTCTTAAGAGTTCTAGATCAAATTAAAGGTCAACTAAAAGAAAAAGATTAAGCTTCATACCTGGAAAGAATAGGCTAAAGGCTTAATGAAGCTAACTAGGATAATTAATTATGGGTAGGTAAAGCAAAGGATTGAAATAAGCTTAATCAAAGAAATGCCTATATCATCTCTTTAACTTAACATTATTCATTTCGTTTTGCAAACACACCGGACAAGTTCTTGCATAAATCTAAAAACATGGAATAATAATAATCACTTAACACACATGGCACATGTTTAACTCGAGAAGGAACCATGCAAGACTCCCAAGCAAGCTACGCAAAATAGTTTATTTTTAAGCTAAAATCATACAAGAGTCAAGTAAAAGAGCCTAGGTGTCACAAAAAAAGTCATTCACTTTTCACAACATGCTTTCTAGTTCAATACCAACTTGCATCACATTAAATCAAATGTAGAACCTAACTAGAGCACCTAGCATTCAATTAGTCCTAAGGACTCTTTAACTCCTAAAAATAAAACAAAGACTACTTCTAAAATAAAAGGGATAGTCGATAAAAAGGATTCCCCCTCAGAAAAGAATCAAAAAGAAAAACTAAGTGGTGGACAAAGTATGCTCTACTAAAAAGCTAAAAACTAACAAAAACTATCCTACTATAAAGATCAAAATAATATGTTTTTCTCTTTTTAAACTTTTTAAATATATACATATATATTTTTAAAAAATTTCCAAATAAAGCAAGAACTAAAAACTATAAAACAATTCTATAATCCTATAGCATATTTCACCCTTAACAATTATTGAAAGATATCCCACTCCACAATTAAAGCCATTTTTTTCTCAAAGCATCAAATAAGGAAAAATAAGAATACTCCCTGAGGCCCTCTAGGGCCTAGCTAGTAGAATATTTTTTCTCCAGTCTTTCATCAATGGGTGGATAACCCACACCTATGCTTCAGCCATGCTCCTTAGCTTCCCAATTAGAGTACTCAGACTTCTCCAAATATGCACACACAAAAACAAAAACAAACGTGAAACTAAAAATAAATTTAAAAAAAATAACAACTACCTCTATTAAAACTAGGGTTGCCTCCCAAACAGTGCCTGATTTGCCATGTCAGCACGACCCAACTCAGAACTCAACCAAGTTCTCTCAATCTCTTTCTCTCTCTTTGATTCAGCTTTCTTCTATTCTTCACTTTAGGAGGATCACCATCATCATTCACACCATTTCCTTTCTTCACATCACTATCTGGGTCACAATTGAGCCATTGAAACACATGCTCAGGTTCTCTCAACAATTTGGGTATTTCCTTTTTTTGCATCTCTATCCATTCTATGATAGACTTCAAATCATCAACTATTTTAGTCCCACACTCATCCAACCCACACTTATCATTGACCACCTCTGTGATCATACACAAGTCTCTATAGTGTGAAGCTTTTGAGAGTTACTTATACACTTTGAATGTCATCTCCTCATCATCTACCCTCATTTTTAGCTCTCCCTTTCTCGCGTTAAACAGTACTCTACTAGTAGCAAGGAATGTGCATCCCAATAAAATAGGTACTTGCTTATTTGCATTAAAATCTAAAATAATAAAGTCAGCAGGAATCACAATTTTACCTACCTTGATGAGCAAATCCAAAATTATTCCCTATGGTTTTGCACGAGACTGTCTGCCAGTTGTAGAGAGATGGTTGTTGTGCGTGGTTCTGCTAAACCAAGTTTCTAAAACAAGGATAAGGTCATCAAGTTGATACATTCAACAAGATCATACAATGCATGTCCAACATCACTTTTGTCAATTTGTATGGGCAATGTGAAACTCTCGGAGTCTTTGAGCTTCTGAGGGAGCTTGCTTAAGACCCGTGAATTGCACTCTTTGATAAGTGAAATCGTCTCAAACTTTATATATCATCTCTTACCAGCCACCACGTCTTTCAAATATTTTTCATATTTGGGTGTATCCCTCAAGGAATCAACTAAAGGAATGTTCATATAAAGTTGTTTGAAGATATCAATGAACTTCTTAAAATTGGCATCATCCTTGCTCTTCTGATACCTTTAAGGGGTTGGTGGTGGAGGTCTCTCAACTGCAACTTAAGGCTGCTCAACAACTTCTTTTTCTTTTTGCTCCTCTTCTTGCACATATTTTTGCTTCGGGATCAATTCTTTCGGAAAAGGAGGTGGATGCTTAAAGTTGTCCAAGTTAACTACCTTCCTCTTTGAAGGCTCTGAATGTGGCAGGTGTTGTATACAATGCTCACGCAAGTGTATGCAATCGTACAAGTAATATAGGATTATAAGTTCGTATATTGTACCCACAATGACTTGTCGATCAACTATTTATTAAATTAAAATAATACTAATTATTTTTTCAAGCGATAAAACCTAATTATATATTTATAATATAACTAAACTCAGGATATAGATAAGCTAACTAATGAACAATTGACCAAACAAAGAGCGTATTATTACGTAATCAATAAGATGAAATAGATTTAGGGCTATGAATTTTCTATCAATTATGTTGAGTAGTAACTTGAATTGATTATGATTATTTATCGGGTTACTAGTTACGAGTTGGTATTTGCGTTGTTGGGCATCTTTCGAGACTGCCTCTATGCCTACTCAACTATTCCTAACGCCTGTATTTCTATGGTCATCAATCGATAGTGAAGTAAATGTGATTTATCTTCTGTATCAACTAAGCAAGGCTAACGGGTATATTCCTATCCACATTAGCAAATTGTCCCCTCTTTAAGAGTTCTAAGACCAAGCTCTACCTTCTCTTATTGCGTAGATAAATTTCCTATTTCTAGTTAAATCCACGCACCATATATAGTATTTGAATGTTGATCAAGCAAAAAATTTAAGTGCAAGAGAAAATAAGTAACCAAATAAGTCATAGCACGACGATAAATATCTTAACAAATCAAATCAAGTTCATACAACAATAATTATGAAACTACCATAACCCTAGATGAGAAGTGTACTTCCACATAGACATGGAGGAATTACTACAAATCATCTCAAAAAAAGTGTAAAAATTACATATATTAGAGAAGAAAGGATAAAAACTTATATTCTCTGGCGTCCATGGCGGCTCCAAGCTCTCTTCTATCTTCTTTATGTTATTTTCCTTATGTTGAGATACTTGAGACCCCCGGTTGTACTAGATATTCATAGTGGCGTGTACTTGTGATATCCAAATTTTGGCAGTAAGATAAGTGACATCACTTCCCCAGATTTTGGGTTGTGACAATACAGGATCCCTATATTCCCATTACTCCTAATACAAATAACTAACACAAACACTTTGATAAAGCATCAAAGAAAGTCTCAACTTTCCTTAAAAGAAAGTCCAAAAAATCAAACCAAAGTTTTATCCTTCCGTAGTGCCTTTGAACGATTTTAATCTGATCAAATACGTATTCTACATAAGAAAATGAAGTCATAGACACCCAAATGGCTATACTTTTACTACGGGTCTAAAAAGTCAACCCCATGCCCATAAGGGAAAAACTGAACTATTTTTTTAAATCATGTTACCCATAATCTAAGAAATTTATAAAATTTCATCGAAAACAGTGTTCAAATTGACCCTCAAATCATTAAAACATACTTTCTTAACTCTAGGCTCAAAATCTCTAATTTCTATGTTCATACACGATTTAAAATAATGAAATAATTAATTGACGAATCAAAAATTTGATGTCAAAATTGGTTTACCCATAACATAGCGACCCTAAATATGAAATTTTATCAAAAATCAAGTTTGAATCAATAAAATTCTAATTTTTCTCCAACAAACCTACATATAAAAATGAAAACCAACTGAACAAATCATGGAAGAATACCAAAATAAGGATATGATTCTTACACCCATGTTAAACAAAGAAAAATGCCGCAATAATCACTTAATTTTGAGCTCTACAACTCCAAATATGTTCAAAATACCAAATAAACACAGTGTGAAATTTGAATACGTTGTTCAGAAAATCTGCACCAATTATTTATGCACAAAAAAATTCGCACCAACAATATTTATTTTCATTTAAATGGCCATAAATACTTCATACTATGTCAAAGTACTCCAATTCTTTTTTCTATAAGTCTTATGTCATGATACAGATCTACTCGTTCAATCGGAACTCCATTTCACACTTGTTTTTCTAGTCTGATTAAAGAATTATTTCATGTTCCATGATAAAAATCTGATCTCAACTTATAGAGCTTATACCAAACTTTTCAAATCAATCCTATAATTCATGCTCGAAATTTCAGAAGTCTCGAAATAATTTTTAGATCTCTAGAACTAAAAACGGATGTTGATTTTAGTCAACTCTCTTACATTTCAAACTTTCAAAACTCAAAAGCTCTTCTAGAACTAATCTGAATGTCTCAGGACCCGAACCAATAGTTCTACTAACCTAAAAATTGCATTCCAGAACTGATGATACTGACAAAGTTTTGATACGAGCTCAACTTCTATTGATGTTGACTAAAATTAATCATATCAATTATTAAATCTTCCAAAATAAAAAATTTGCATATTTCTCAATCAACCAACTTGGGAGCCATGCCACCATCCCCATAAACCATAAATATCATAAAGCATCTATTGGAAAGGGTAAAATGATCAAAGCGTGCAAAACCGGAAAAAAAAAACATGAGAATTGTTACAGAAATATATGTGCAACTATTTAATCTACGCTGATATGCAAGAAAAAGGTATAAGATTTCATATACGATGGAGATGTGGATTTAATTTTCAAGCTACAAAATTGAAGCCCACTATGTGTTGAAGTTATTTGCAAAATGTATTTGATGTAGCATCTGCATTTAGGGACTAAAATAAGTAGGATTGAGATGTTATGATGCATAATTATTTTAAGGATTAAAACTTCCTATAATTGAGTTGTTTGGTTAATATGCAAATACACATTGGGATTGAGATTACTGTATAGCTAATTGTAATTCTAATATTTTACAAAGCGTAATTTGATTCGAAGCACTTGCTAATAATTGATATGGTATTAACGTGCAACACACGTTCGTAGAAACTAGTATTATATTGAAGCAGAAAACACAGAATTAAAAGTTAAATTACTTAAATACCCTTCTCACTAAAAAAAAATGTCACGCGATTGAGCCTCATGTGTTCTGTTGGGTTAGAACATCACGCCTGTTATTTGCATTCTTTAACCACATAAGCTGGACTATTGCCATGTTACTGGAGAATGACGATTAAAGATGCAACTGTAGCAATTTCTTGATAATGAAGACAACATAATCTTCAACCACACATTAATCTAGCCTTATCAGTTGTCTCCTTAGCTTTCATTACAAAGGCTCTCATGATTGCAATTTATAATTGGCAGATGATTATAGGAGTAATATTTATTGGCTACTCTAAGAGGTACCACTTGAATGCATGTAATACTTTTCATTAAGCCTATTTGAGTTCGTCTTCCTATAATTTATAGAAATTGCGATTATAGTCATGGCTTGTCTTATTTTATTTTTTTGATTCGATGTTGCATAATGTATGGACATATGTCCTGGTGACTGACGTAATTCCTTCTTAATTTTAAGTATTAGAAGCCGCGACACTTGGGCTTTCTTTGGTATCCAAAAGTCATTTCTTAGTTTGAAGTATTAGAAGCCGCGACTATTTAGGTTTTCTACGTGACATGACATACTTAAGCCCTTAATTATAATTCATAACAACACTTTCAAAAAATTACTGTTCACAACAACATAACAATATTTTGCCCAAGCCCACACATAACTCCAAATACAATTAGAAGAGTTGAATCTCCTTCCTAAAATCACACGCCCAATCAATATTCACTTCCCTTTTCAATCAAATCTCTCTCCCATAATTCCAATTATCAATATTCACTTCCCTTTTCAATCAAACCTCTCTCCCACAATCCCAATATTCTTGCCATTACAGTTTTTCTTATCTTTCATTGTTGCATTCGATTTACAGTTGTTAGTGAGGATGGAGGACTGCCGCTCTCTGTCATTTTTACTCCCTCCACCATCCCGGCCAACTCTATAAGTGATGTTTCATTTTCGGTATATTTGAAGTGATGGTGGTGCGTCGGATTTCTTTTCTGACAGATCTGAAGTGATTTTTTGTTTCTGGCAGATTTTTTTTTTTTTAAATTCTGTCCGGCAATGATGTTTTATTTTCGCGATGGTTTTGATAGTGGCTGGGGTGACTTAAGTTTATATTTGTATTTTGATTGATAGGAAGTGATGTTTTATTTTTGTGGTGGTCCCGACCAATTTTATGGTGATTCCGACAGTTTTGTGGTGGTCTCGACAGTGATTGGGATGACTTAAGTTTTATTTTTGTATTTGTATTAGCATCATTTTATGTTTGTATTTGCATTCGCACCATCATTTGTATTTTATAATTAACTGCATCATTTGTATTTTTCATTGTTTTATTTATTTTTGTATTTGTATTTGTGTTTTGTAGTTGATTGTATCATTTGTATTTTTAAACAATTGAAAAGGAAATGTTGATTATCTTACTATAAATAGTCGTATTTATATTTATTGATACAAATTGAACCAATATCATTTGTATCAAACGATTCATGCTTATACAACTGGAATCATACAAATACAAATGATACTTGTTTATATACAAATACAAATGATCAATTTGATATATAAATACAAACGAAGCATTTGTATCGAATGACACATTGCATATTTGTACATGATAGACTCAAGCAAATATAAATAATGCATATACTTATTTGTATATAAATACAAATGAAATTGTATATATTCACGGCTAAACCATTCAAATACAAATGATAAATTTATATAAAATATATCATTTGATACAAAAAATATAAAATATAATACAAAAAAAACAAGAAAGAGAATAAAAAAATATTTTTATTTTATTCATGAGTCAAATACATTAGCAAGAGATAAATACATTTGTATTTTAAACACAATACATTTGTACTCAAATACATTTATATTTTAACATAATACATTTATAATAGATCTATAAATACAAATACATTCAACCACATTTTTTAAATTTTTGTATTTTTCAAACATATATATAAATACATTTAGTATTTTTGACAGAGTTGTATATGATTTTAAAAAGATACATTTTGGTAGATCAGGTAGAGTTGTATTTGAAATTAAACAGACACATTTGAGTAGAGTTGATAGAGTTGTATTTTGAACTTAAACAGATATATAAAATACATTTTGTATTTTTGGTAGAATTGACAGAATCACAAATACATCTATAACAGTCTTATAGTTTTCAGTCGATTTAAGTTTTTCATTTGAAAATAAAATCTGAAAATGCAGATCACGCCTGTGATATAAGGAAAGAATTAAAATAATTAAAGATCCTTTCCTTTTTAAAGATTCTTGATATAAGGAATGAATTATAATCAATTAAGATCCTTTCCTTTTTAAATGGTAACAGTCACCTAAAATAACTCTTCCACCTCGATTTATATTTGTATTTGGCAAATAAATTTCAGCCATTAAATACAATTAAAATAGCAATATTTTGACTAATTAATTGTTATCGCCTGTAATTACATAAAGGTTGCTATCTCCTCCTTAATTATGAGCTCAAATTTGTTATTTGAGAAATTTTCTCTTTTAAGTATTAGAAGCTGCGACTCTTTAGGTTTACTTTGGTATCCAAAATTCATGGCGATATAATTGATTGTTGCTTCTTTTTGCTTATGTATTCAACATTATCATGTGTTTAGGTTCTATCATGATTATTCTTAGTAGTAACTTATGGTTCAATAGGCATAATTCTCTATTCATTGGCAGTGAATTAAATTATTAACTAATTCACTTTGGGCTGTTATTTATTCTTGTCATAGACCATTATCCTAGGATCTTAACACTAACATGGAAGATTTTATTGATTCCGTTTAATATTGAACAACAGTATTTCTTGAACGCATTTTTTAAAATCAATAAAAATATCATTTATTAGCAGACATGTTATTGTCACGACCCTATCATTCTCTATTCAATCAAACAACCAGATCAATACACACTACTAAAAAAAACAGGAAAACCCACCACAAATTCGTGGTCGGTAATTACCGACCAAAAGTGATGGGTTTTTGTGGAGTTTTTTTTAAACTACAAAATCGACCAAATGTGGTCGATTTTCTTAAAAGAAAAAAGCGGAAAAATGATTTTTCGATCATAAATGGTCGGAATATTTCCGGGCAAAAAATTTATTGAAAAAATAGACCTCATTTGGTCGGTTTTTTGAAAAAAAAATAAACAATATATAATATATATTATTTTAAAATTCATAATATAAATATAAATATAATTTTATTATATAATATGTAATAAATATTATTATTATTAACAAAAGTGGACGGTTTTAATAATATATAATTTTATTATTAAAAATACCGTTCACCTTTGGATGGTTTTTTCTCCATTAAAAAATAATTTTTTTTATTAAAAAAATCGACCACTTTTGATCGATTTGTTCTTATTTATTTTGATAAAACCCACCACTTTAGGTAGGTTTTGTTAAAAAATATATATCTAAAATTATTTTTTATATATATTATTATTTATTAACATAACAATAATATTAAATACGTTGTATTACATACATATATAATTGTTGAGTAATTTAATTAATCAAATCCTATATATAAATGATTCGTCGTCTTGAGTATATGTCTCGTCTAGTAATGTACGTATTCAAAAGCTAATTAATCGATCAATATTAATGATACAAGTAGTATGGAATACGTTGTATTACGTACATATATATGAGGTAATATATATATGATCGTTGAGAAATGTAATTAACCAAGTCCTATAAATATTAATGCTCTGTCGTCTTGAATATATATATATATATATATATATATATATATATATATATATATATGTCTCTCGTCTAGCTCGATTATGCACGTATATATTAAGTATTGATCAAAATTATACCGATCGATAATCCATATCCAAGTAGTATGAAATACGTACGTTGTATTACGTACATATGAGTTAATATATGATCATTGAGAAATGTAATTAACCAATAGTCATATATATATATATATATATATATAATGGTCCATCGTCTTGAATATACATATGTC